>CM020512.1:5798404-6068404 GCA_009823395.1 Thamnaconus septentrionalis
GGGCGTGGAGCAAACAGATGGCTATAGCTGTGGAGGAGTGAGTATTTATGTCTGACGGGACACCGCCGAAGCTATCTCAAACTGCGCAGATGCACCAGCATCGTCTTCTCTGTGATGAATTGAAGGAGAAGATAAGGTAAAACTGTCGTCAGCAATATCCCTCAGGTCTGATAAAGTGTTGTCTGCAAAGTCTGGAGAGAAATTATTCAGAACAACTTTGGAGGATTGGAAACTTTGGAGTGACCAACTTATCACAGGGAGGGACTGTAAAGTCAGCCGCCAGGATGGATGTCCCGGCGGCTGATGCTCTTCCAATATTTATCACTTAAGTACCACGTCATGAAAAAAACTGTTTGATCCAAAGAATCTGTGAGCGCAGCGAAATTAATAATGTCCGGATGTCTTTCGTTCAAACACTTGAAGTAAAGCCCAGTTTAGTCGAAAAAGCAACTGTGCTGTGCCGTTTAGTGGAAAGAAAGAAAAAAATCTGGGCAGCGAGAAAGGCTAAATGTTATATCGCAGGATGAAACAGAAGGAGAAAAACAGAGGAGACACAGAAATAGAGGCGATTGGAAAATATGTGTGTGCTGCTGCTTCAGGGTTATACATAGGACTGAGATAACAAAGGCTGGCTATGGAATACATCTGTAGTGGAAAATTACATTAATCTTTTCAGAATTTGCCCTAAGCATCAACAGAAGCCTCTGCCCTCGACGCCAGTTTTATTTAAGGTGGCCCTTAAGTGACTCCTAAAAGGTAGCTTTCCTTTTTAAAACCGATAACTCGACAGACAATTAGTGGAGAGATATAAAAAGAAACACATTAGCAAAGCTAGTTTCTGGTGTAAGAAAGGTCGCCAATAAGAGTGTCATCGCCTTTTACACAAGAAGACACTATAGATGAACCAAACAAGATGGTTGGGAAGGTGACGTCAACACAGCGGGAAAAGCTATCGACCAGATATCTGTCCATCAAGGACACGGGAGCCGAGGAGTGAGGCGAAGTGAAGCTTAAAGGGCGTGAGGGCTGATGGAGGGGTGGGGGGTGGGGGTGAGGAAATGGGGTCACGAGGAAGGGGTGGACTAGATAGGGGAGTGGAGAAGAAGGACAAAGCTGTAAACAATGAAATGTAGGATGTTAAGAGGAGGGGCAGATAGAACAGGACCATTCAAATTTCCCTGCATTACAGGCTCATAAAAAAGTACATTAAAACAAGCAACATGTTCACATTGGTGAATGGTAAAAATAAAGGAACATAAAAGATGAACAAGGTACACTTGTAACTGTGACACTATTGCTGCTCCTACACAAAGAATGTCATTTTTGGAAGTCTTATTTTGCTGATATGACAGATTTTATACTCACTTACCAACTAAAGCAGATTATTAGGACTTTGTTGGTTGTCTGGATGTCTAAAAAGCTTTCTAGAATCAGCGATTAAAGGTGTCCTTGGAGAATAATGTAGATTTTATTGCAACAGGATTATTATCTAGATTCCCCCAGACAATTCCCCATTCTGACCCCAACAAAGAAATCTCTGTTTACCATTGTTTGAAATTTACCTCCTGGGGAAATAAATGTCCTTCATACCCACCTTGAAAGAGTTGACGTCTTCCAAATGGATGTCTCAGTCGTGACACAAATGCTCTAATTGAGGGGAACATAACTGCGTTGGAATGAGGTGGCTAAAAAAGAAAAGAAAAAAAGTGATGCATTAAAGAGAAGATGGAGTGGCTGGAGGATTGGGGCCAATAGCTGAAGGGGTCGAGAACCAGACATGATGGAGGCTAAATTATTGTAAGGGAGAGAAAAAAAGAAGGGCTGACAGGGTGTGTGGTCAGAGAGAGGAGGAGGAGGGGGAGGTGATGGAGGAGGAGGTTGGCATTCTGGGTGGCTGGACAAGGAAAGGGGGGCATGAGAGAATTGGGGAGGGTAGTGGTGTTTGCCTGGGGAGGTTTGGCTAGACAACCAGGAAAAGGGGGAGGGGGAGGAGGCGGAGGAGGAGGAGGAAGATAGGGGCTGTGGCTGCAGGTCTGCGGGCGAGACAAGACTATCTACCCTCAGGGGAGAAGACAGTCGCTTTGTGTTTAGAGAGGAAGACACAGGAACCCATCCTCAGGAGAAAAGGAGGCTAGACAGGCAGATGGACGAGGCGATGACGGGATGGAGCGATACCAGGAGGGACGGACGGACGGATGGGTGGATGGATGGAGATGGGAAGAGGGGGCGGTGAAAGTGGGCAGCGCCCACAGGGGGTGTCTCGGGACATCCAGGTGGATTTGAGCAAAGGGGAGGGTGAGACAGTCAGACAACCTGATGAACAGATAAAAAAGATGTTGTGCGGGACAAAGAAAAAGGCAGGGATGGCTGTCTTAAAATGGTTGATGAGGTTGAAGAGGTAAAGAGAAAAACATGCAGATTCCCCCAGCATGATTTTCTACTGTGCATATTACAGGATATCAGCCATACAAGGTACCACATCATCTACATATATATAGATATATGTGTCTATATTTACTGTATATATATGTATATGTACACACTTTTGGATGTCTGGCAAAACAGCAAATGTTGGCCCTTTGCTTACAGCCTCCAGCTAACTGTTAGATTTCAGATGCACTGATTAATGGATCGATTGATGGATCTGACCTGCTAATACACCTTGCTGCATCTGCCAGATGTGCTTTGCCGTCAGATCTGCAAGAAAACGCCCACAGAGGGGAACGATGCCCCGTGTGGCCGCCCCTGAGAGTTGCCCAGACTTTCACCTCGACTCACCTGGTGCGATCATTTCCGCAGACAGACGCACGCCGCTTTCAAGCGTCTCATCTTCCTCGCGCAACGAGTGTGATTAATGCGTGTGCGTTTTTGCCTCAGCTCCCCTTGTTAAAAGATTAATAAGCCTAAAGTAACTTTGGTCGAATAAATCAAACAGACGGTGGAAGCGCGGCGGAACGGCACTGAATCAGTCACTAGTCACACGGTGATAAGAGCGAATTTCCTGCCAAGCCGCGCCGTAAATAACTGGGAGACATCTTCAAAGCCCGGGGAAGAGAGATGTTGTTCCGACTGTGTCTGCCAAAGTATAACTACGTTTTCATGTGAAGGCGCACCGAGGTGCAGAGAACAAAGAAAAGTCTGACTAACTTTTTAGCACAGGGAAGCCATCCAGAGTTTTCCCCAACAGGCTTTTAGCAAAGTTTGTTCTCAGTCAGGGCTCTACTTTGTGAATTCTGAACCAGATATATTTGGATTTGCACGGTTAATTGCTCATTTTATACCTGTCTCTCTTTCCCTTGCCAACAAGTGGTCCACTGGTTTTATGCTAAGCTGCCACATTTGTCCAACATGATGTTCCAAAGCTTCCGATTTTACCATCAGATTCAGCCGTACGTTTGTTTTCGTTTGTTGCAGTCATTGAGCAGTCATCAGCATTTTCACTCATTACAGAAATTGCTAATTAATGCTATACATGAACCTGTAAGTGTTGACTTGTTTACATCAAAATGAACTTTGGTGACAATTTAACTTGTTACGAAGCAACGCTTCAACATATAAGCTAGTATTGATTGGCAACTTCAGGAAATGCACTTAAGATACTGACGAGAATCGTGTGCATCATGTCGTCAAATCACATCTTTGGCTATTTTCTCCCCAAGTGTGCTCCTGCTTTACAGTTGTTGTTTTTATTCAGAAGTGCTGTGACCTCGTCAGACCACCATAGATGTAAACATGTTGTCATATATTATGCAAGAGGAAGTTAACACAGCTGGTGAATGCTGTGGTTTATCTAACATTTATGTTGCTGTGGCTTTGAATAATTAAAAAAAAAAAGATAAACTTGACTCTAATAAAACTTCCTTTTTACTTTGCAACACAGCCATAAACTAAACTAAACTATGGCTGTGTTTACGCAGCTGTAGACAATATTCTCTTTGTTTGCGATGAAATTTACTGTCATTGTCTGAACTGGCTGTTGCTTGTGTACTAGATCCCCTTTAGATTTATCTACCATTCCACTGTACATGTGTCCTGCAGACAAGCTGCAGCATCATTAAGTCATTAAATGGCCAAATGTGGCTCCAACTAACTTTGTCTATGTGGTTGGGAGGATATGAGGATGAGTTCACATTTGGGCAGCATTATAAATTGATTTTTCCCATTGCGCACATCCAGACACATGTTCCTACTATTTTAAAGGGAGCCTCCTTCATCTGCCCTCCACCTGACTGTGGGGCTATTAGGATCAGCTCTGTGGCTTTGGATCAGGATTCCTGCAAGTTTAAGGCTCTTTATTTTAAGATTCATGGGAATGTCGGCGCAGCCGGTAGCCTCCAGCTAAAGTGTCCTGTACTCTGACTGAGTTCTCTGTGATATTACTTCAGCAAACTCCTGTCCATCATCCCTCTGTCATCGGATGTGGCTTGTTGCAGCCACTGTATTGAGCTGACTTGCGGTGGATGTGCCAAAATTGAAGGATGTGCGACAGCTTACAAGGCAAAATCTGTCAACTGTTTCAAGACCAATTTGTTGTTGACACAGTAACAAGAAAGAACTACCAGTGTACTCAGAAACCAGAATAATATTGTGGTCAATCTCCAATATGGGCTCGCATTTGCAAACACATTGACTTAATAGCAAAAGTCTCCAAATATCAAGTTGATTTTTTTTTTTAAATCAGCTACAATCACATTGAAACAAACTCTAGTTCTACATTTGGATGAACGATTTTATTTCACAATGCAGAAACATTTTTCACGTTCAAACAATAAAGACACGCTAATGTATGTCATTCTTCTATTATCTTTACAGCACAACCAAAACATTTTATTGAGCAACTTTTAAGCCCCATGTTATTGCTCAGCCTTCTAATGATAAACAGGCCCAATTTTTCATTTTGAATGAAGACATTAAAGGACATAACTCAAACACCCTGTTTTGTTTTTGAATTCTTTGGTGAGATCATAGAAGTATTAAATGTGGACATTGAAAATGGTGCGTAATCCCTGCGGATGTAAATCTTCCTGTGCCCTTCTCCTGACTCCCGCTCCCGTCTTCTTTATTAGAGACTGTGAGGCGGTTCGGATGGAAGTGTTCACCACGCAGCACATAATACATCATCCGAAGTAATGGGGAGGGGGTGAAAAAGAAGAAAATGGAACGACGATAAAGGCTTTGATTAATGGGAGGGGTTTCGGTGGCATTCTTTGGAAGCCGCGAGCTGAAACGAAAACAAGCGAGCAAACGATAAGAGCGGGCGAGACGGTGCGTCGTGAAAGAGAGAAAGGGGAGGAGAGGTGCTGCGCAGAATGAGTGAGGCGCGGTGGCGGGTACCTGCAGAGAGAATGTGAATCAAAGTCTGGGAGGAAACAAGGAAGCGGCAGCGAAGGCAAACTCAATAATAGATTGATATATTAAATAAGGGATGGAGGGAGGCTGCGGCATGTTGATGGTCTTTCCTGCTCGCTGTGTGTACGTGTCTATTAGAGTACAGTGATTGTGTGTGTGTGTGTGTGTGTGTGTGTGTGTGTGTGTGGTTGCATTTGTACTCTTCCTACTGTTCTATGTTTAGGTGCGTGCAAGAGGCCACGCGAGCATTAATTTGCTCTTTGTTTGAGTCCTTGGCTGCATGTGGGCAGCGGGAGGCCACCTGAAGCAGCAGGAATGACGGGAATGTGGAGCCGTTACGCGCTTCCCTCCCCGTCAACACAACAACATCCCTACATCTTCGTGGGAAAATCGAACTGCAACCGTGTGTGTCTGTGTGTGTGTGTTTGTGTGTGTGTGTGTTTGGGAGTGAGATGCATAGAGGGCACCCAATCATTTTTTCCGATGCTTCTTTGTTTTTCTCTTTCTCTTTCAATGCCGCTAAACTCTTTGTATCTCCAGATCAAGCCGAGCACTCTCTGGGTAAAACCTCCTTTCAAGAGTTTCGGAGACTTTTAGAGTTATTTGTCGCTTCGTGGCTCAGGAGCCGAGTCGAGTCGTGTATTTATAGATGAAGACAGGAGGCAGGGCAGAAAATAAAAACAAAGGCGTCTTCTTTTTTGTGCCGGTGCGCTGTGGTGATATAACGTTCCCGTTCCCTCTTATCAGGGAAGGTGCTGAGCAGAGAAGCTCTGAGTTATTACAATTTGAATAAACACTGAAAAAAACAAAACAAAACAAAAAAATAACAAGATCTGTCTGCGCCGCAGCAGCAGACGTCTTAAGTTATATAACAGTGTGTGTTGTTTTTCAATCTGTGGACAAAAATGCTTGAAAAAAGGCACGATTAAATGATACCTTGGGCAAATACTACTTTAAAAGTCCCGGATTAAAAAAGTTTTCAGATTTTATTTTTCATCCTGCACTTCAGCCTAGCATCCTTGCGTGTGTGATTCATTATCCCGGAGTGAACTTAGCTCACTGTTTACAGCCTTCCGCAAAGAAACGGTGGGGTTTAGCCTCCTGCTAAAACGGAACAAAATCTAAGCAACAGAATCTAAGAGGACAGAATGACTGCCAGGTTGGCGATGTTGTCGCTGACCCAGCGGTGGAATTAGGTGACCTTCCCTTTGTGACATCACAAAGTGGGGATTTCAAGACCTCTTGTTTCTGAGAATGCCGAAACAGTAAAGGATGAACTTTTCTTCTTTCTGAGGCTTTCGCTGCTCTCATAGTTAGACACACAGACTATTGTTTGAAAATACTGGTGACAATACGGGACCTTTCCAATCCAATTTCTTTTTCGTTTTTTGTTTTGTTCCATTAGTGCTGTAGAAATAAAACAAAAAAAGCAATTTGGCAGGGTAGTGGTGGTGGCTGGAAGCACAGTGCAGAACTCTTCCACACTCCGAGAACATCACCATCTCATCTCTCAAAATGGTAATTAAGTTTGTTGGACTGTTTGATTGTCCTGCCGTCTGTTTGATTGTTTACTTCAGTTTTCGTCTCAGCCTGCTCAGTGATATTTTCATCCGCTCTTGACGCGGCTCATTACATTTCTAATTTAGCTCTTTGGAAATGTTACGGGAACCAGACTGCAGGGCGAATTTTTAGGACGCAGATTAAATGGAAGTTTGCTTCGCTTGTCTCTTCCTGTGTTTGGATCCGGCACTAATGAAGCCACACTGGGGATGATGGATGGCGGCGAACGCGGATACATCGCGATGGGCTCAGAAAAGTGCTAATGCATGGATGCTGATGGCTGCAAACCCTGCACGGTACCTTGAATTAATCCCTGCGTGATGTGCCGCACCTCCGTTGTCACAATACCAACTAAGCTGCCCAGCGTGGTTTCACATCCGTCACATTGGAGAAAATACAGTTCCTGTGCTGCTTTTTCTTTTAAAAGAAAAACATACATTAAAGGCGAGACAGATTAAATGAGCAAATCCATAAATCTGATTTTGTTGCTCCATGTGAGATGGTCACATGGCGTCTGTGTGAGCTGGTGTCATCTCTATCATATGTTGTGTGGTAAAACCAAAGAGAAGACTGAGGTGTGTGTGTGTGTGTGTGTGTGGGCGCATGAGACAGCAGGTGATGTTTTCCTGTGGCAGACTCGCTGCTCCGCTCTCCCACTGTGGCTGCAGATTAATTACAGCCGGCCAGTCAGCCATGCTGCCACAGCGCCCAACACGATTAGTCGCACAGTCAGCCTGATTGATATGCACACAGTCGCACACACGGCCTGGAGAGAGTTTGCAGAAACCTTCGCAACACCGATTAAAAATGTCCCGTGTAGTTCGGTCACAATGAAGTCTCACTTTATGTATTTGTCTCCTCTCCTTTTCCTTTTCCTCCTCTTCCTCCTCATCTTCTTCCTCCTCCTCCTCCCTCCCCTCGTGTCTTTGTTTCCCCCACCAGAGGACATATTTATCCTACATGGGAAAGACAAGAAGAACCCTCTTATCTATGGCCTGTTTACCACTTCAAGGTATGTACCTATGCAGTCTGCAAAACATTCAAGTTCTCAAACGTTGATGTCAATTTGCTATGTTGCATTCACGTTAAACTATACACTGTACCTGTTTTGCAAACTTCACGTTGCCAGTGTTTTTCGGGCGCTTCTACATGTCCCCCAGTCTGTCACACTACTGGCAGAAATGAGAAAATGCTTCTCCTGCTTGCGCCAGTTGCCAGAAAGTGTGTGTGTGTGTGTGTGTGTGTGTGTGTGTCTGTTTGTGTAAGGCTTTTCAGGGGGCTAATAATATGTTTTGACACGACAAAATGCACCCACAAAGGACAATAATAAGAAAAAAAGAATGAATAAACACGAAACGAATAAATAAACACGACGCAAACAAATAAACGCGACAATGGGCCATATGAAGCAACAAAAAGATTCAGAGAAAAAAACATGACAAAAATGGACAATATGAAGCAACACTAACTAACGGTTTGATTTGAGTGGGAAAATAGTAATTTGCGCCGCGAGAGAGGCTGTCACAACAGGCTAGAGCAGAAAAACAACCGTTTGCTGATTTTGGAACAGAGCAGTGACACAAAACACAAACCCATTCAGCACTGCACTGACAGATGGACGCGAGGCAAATGTCAAATGCTCTCAACCAAGTGTGATTCCTACGGGACGAGAGAGCACCTCCACACCCACAAGAGAACGGACACCAGCTGAGAAAATGAAAAAGCCCAAATTGATTTTGACAAAAACGTCAACACACCAGGAGTGACGCCCTCGGGTTCTTATTGAGAAGAGAGAGAGAATAATTCTCTTTCTGAGGAAAACGCCTGAGCGGCGTGGCAGCGGCGGCCGTGTGGCAGCGTTTGGCAGCTGGCGTCTGGGAGTTGGTCTCTTCCTGGGTTTTGGAAAGTGTGCGGAACGTCAGTGGCGAGCGGAGACGGGGACGAGTCCAAGCCCTCAGCCAGGGGTGGGGTCCCTCCCGACCACAGGGCTGGCTGGAAGCTGCTCTCTCTGCCACTCTCGTGATGACGCAAGCAGAAAGTCAACACTTCGTCTGTTCATTTAGACAAGGCAGTCTTTTTCCTCGACTATGTTTTGGTTTATTGGTCAACTTTCAACTCTATTTCACCACACGCTCAATTGTATGATCAGTTGGAAAACTGGAATGCATATCATGACATTTTGTGGATGATATATTTTTAGCTTGCAAAATATTTCAGAAAAGTAATGGAATCATTACTTGATAAAGTAATTATGATATAATTACCAGTTTTGCCAAAGTGATCCCATTACATTACTCCGTTACTAAAAAAAAAAAAAAAAAGTTTAATTAAAGTAGTGGATTACTTAGTAATAGATTACTCGCCGACACTGTGCATATCCAGTAAATACCAGCCAGTATCTGCCCTGGTAATTGCTATCAGCCTTTTGGCTAGTCTACAGTCATTATATTGTATCTTTTTTTTGCACAGTCTGCATATTCAGCAGGCATGGAGCAGAAGCTAGCCGTCACAGACTCAGTTTACTGGAGCTGTGTTTTGTGGAGAACAGACCACAGCCAATGGTATATGATAGAATCAAGTGTCTTAATTTCCAGCAGCCTTCTGCTTCGTCTTGGAGTGCTTGACTCCATGCAGCATCTGCAGTGGCTTTCACCCTACAGGTCTGAGGCTTTGTCGCATTTTAACCCACTTTGCAATTCAATCATCAATCAATAATTTTTCTGTATGTCTTTGGAGCTAAATCGACCAAATTAAATTTTAACTCACTTCATGTGATCTGTGATTGTAACTTCTGAGGCACATTAAAAAAAATGGCCAGTAGGTATCAGGCATCTGATTGTCTGCACCTGAAGGAAGCAAGAGTCATCAGCTGTTTGGCAGAGAAGCAGTTGTTAAATCTTTCAGGGGCACACCCCAATTTCACAATTCTGCTACTCATCCCTCAAAGGCACTCTCATTTAAGATCTGGCACCATTTTAAAAGGGCACTAAACAGGCTTTTCCAGCAGTATAACGTTCACTACCAAGAGGCATCTTTACAAGGAAGAAATAAAACAGCAAACACTGATTTAGTTGTTTTGCTTTAAGTCTACTACAGTTTAGCGTCGGCCCAGAATTTTACAGCTTTGTAGTTGAGTCACTGTTTCATAGAATAGATTAGCTGGAGCTGAATGAGTTCCTATTTGGAGGTAGATCCTCCCAGTGAGCAGCAGCAGCTTCAGGGGCTTCAGCAGAAGGAGAAAACAGAGGCTCCTCCTCATGCGTCAGGCCTGCAAGCATGAGAGGGGAACCATCAAGATCCGTCTCAGATCACAGCTGTTCCCTTTCCAGCAGCCTCAAGTGGAACCTTTAAGTCATCTGCAGCGCCGCCAAACTCTTGACCGTGATGTTAACTGGAGTGGATGGATGTGTCATTGTGCGGCCACGACGTGTCGGGGGCACCGCTGGTCTCAGCGTAATTAACGCTCTGACGATGAAAGGCCGCAGTGACTCATTGCTCTTTACACACGACGCCTGTAACCCCCATATTTAATTTTCCTGCTTTGAGATCTTTTTGCAACTCGACAAGTGAAGGAACCATTTCTTTTTGTTTTCTTTTAAACTCCAACCGCCGCTGGACCAACAGACGGAAAGTCTCAGACTGCGATGACAGACTGTTTTTTTTTTTCTGCCTCTTTAATCCACCAGCGATATTCTCAACGGGTCGGCGGTGTGCGTCTACCGGATGGAGGACGTCGTTCGGGCCTTCAAGGGAAACTTTCTGCACAAGGAGGGGCCTCAGTACAAGTGGGCGGAGTTCACCGGCAAGGTGCCCTACCCTCGACCCGGAACGGTGAGTTCATTCTGTGGAGTCTCTTCCCTCTGCTTGTGAGCACTTGTTTATAGACATACACCAGAACACTGACTTTGTACGTGTCTTTTTTTTTCTCAAATATTTTCCTCTTTTTTTTTCTCTCCTCCTCATTTGTTTGTGTGTTTACCTCCCAGTGTCCCAGCAGCACATATGGAAGTTACAGCTCGACAAGAGAGTACCCTGACGACGTTATCTTCTTCAGCCGGACTCACCCACTGCTGCAGGTTCAGCCGCTTCCTTAATCCATCTAATCTAACTAGGCAAATCTAATATGGAGAGACGATGACGGTCAATTTGATTTAAAGGGAGTAAATGAGCGTAATTGTTAATATGTGGTTCGCATTTGCTGATGGCGCAGTTGTGAATGTGTCGTAGGAAAACGTGCTGCCGCTGGGAGAGCGGCCCCTGCTGGTGAGGGTCGGCGTCCACTACAAGTTCAGTAAGCTGGTGGTGGACAGAGTGGAGGCAGTGGACGGCACCTACGACGTCTTGTTCATCGGCACAGGTGAGGCTCATGCTGTGGTGGTGCAAGGCTTCATCTTTCACCTAAAAACAACAACGACATAAAGCAACTCTTCAAACCTTGCTGCTTTAGACTCCGGCCTCGTGCTGAAGGCCATCCATCTGCCCAGAGAACACGGTCAGAGTCAGGAGGTCATGCTGGAGCAACTGCAGGTCTTTCAGGTACTGCCAGAACACAAAAACATCACTTTGAATAGGATTGTCTCTATTAAAGGGCCAATCTGTGACATTTGTCTGAATTTGTTTCCATAAAATAGACTAAAAAAATGTAAGTACATATCACTAGTTGGCTAGAATTAATAGATCAGAGTTGTGTTTCTATTGGCTTAAGATGCATTTGTACATATTTTTTGGATGGCACAGACAAAGACAAAAAGGATAGGTCTTGGTAGGTATTTATTTACTAATGTGTTTTCTCGCCACTAGGTGGTGATAAATCTTACATAATGGGCCTTTTCTATCTATCTATCTATCTATCTATCTATCTATCTATCTATCTATCTATCTGTGTATCTATCTACCTATTTAGTGACAGCTTCTATAGTACCTATGGGTCTGGGACTTGATGCAAACAAGATGTTTTTTTCCCGTGTACAACCCCCTGTGTGGAAATCAGTTTAAACAACGCATAAAGTCGGCAACCGCACGTGTTGCCGTCTGGAAAAATGTCAACAGCAACATAAAGCAGACATAAGTCGAAACCAGTGAAATCCATCAGAGACACATCCCTCACCGCGCTGCGTCGCGCCTCTGACCCAAACTCACGCGGGCGTCCGTCCAACCGTTGTCACCATACCAAGACTGTAAACACATTTGGCACAAACTGAGCTGCAGCTGCACGTAGTTAGTTAACCACAGGTCACGGCATCCACAAGTTGAATATTGAACCCAATTGGGGCCTCCAAAACCCCCCTCCCCACCCCGAAAAATACTTTATAATGCGGCATATTTGAAATGAATATGGAAACATGTCAGATAAACAGACTGTGAGATCAGCTCTCTGAATAATTGCAAAATGCTTGAGGTTTATAACCGCACCCAAGACAGAATAAACAAGAGTTTCATTTGAAATCGATACAATGTGTTTCATATATCTATCTATCTATCTATCTATCTATCTATCTATCTATCTATCTATCTATCTATCTATCTATCTATCTATCTATCTATCTATCCATCTATCTATCTATCTATCGTGACTCATTTTCCCAGATTGTTTTTATCTGACTTTTCCTTTCCTCTCCTCCCTGCAGCACAAATCACCTGTGACAGCCATGACGCTCTCAAAGAAAAAGGTAAGTGAGCGACACAAACCCACTCCTTAAACTTTCGACTCTGCTGCGCACACACACACACACACACAAGCGCACACACGTACAACACCACACTTATCACTCATCTCTTCGCTTTGTATCTCCAAGGACGGCTTCATCACCAGTTTCTATGGTTACGCCACCTCAGTCGCAGCAGTAATGAAGAGAGGCAGCACAGGAGCACACGCACACACACAGACACACACACACAAACATGCGCGCACAGGCAGACATGCACAGACAGGCAGAGACACTCTTTGCATTATTAATACAGTTGTACGGACAAAAAAATCAAAAGCTTTCCTGCACGTGCAAAGACACACACAAGGTTGTGAAAAGAAAGAGAGCGTTCGTATGCCACACACACACACACACAAACACACACACACACACATTCTCACTCTCTCTCTGTTGTTGAACACAGACAGTGTTAAAGTGTGAAGAAGACTTGTGACTCAGTCACTGCGGATGAATCTGCTTTCGCTGCTGATTGTTGAGGCGATTCTGAACTGCGTCCTGCGTCTTTTCACGTCCTTCCTCTTCTTTCTGCCCCGCCCCCAACCCCCCCCTCGACCCCCACCACCAGCAGTGGTTGTTTGTGGGCTCCAGGGAGGGCGTCTCCCAGCTGGGCCTGTACCAGTGCGAGCTGTACGGCCAGGTCTGCGCCGAGTGCTGCCTGGCCCGGGACCCCTACTGCACCTGGGACGGACACGCCTGCAGCCCCTACATGCCCACAGTGCGCAGGTACGGTTGCCAAAGGCAGGCGGCACCAGTGCTGGGCCCGGTTCGCCCCAGCGGCACCGCCGGCGTTTTTCCTCTGGGAGCAGCTCGGGACAAACACATGAAAACAATCTGCTTTTAATCCAATCCAAACCGTTTTTTGTTGACAGTTTTGAAATGTGGCTCGCATTACGTCTGAACTCTGACTCAAGTTCGAGCATTTTTTCCTCTTGACCAACACTTCGGATTTTATTGTGTGTATTTTTGTTTTTGTCATTAATACAAATAGGCGTGTGCCCAAATCAGTGACATTGTTTTTTGTTTTGTTTTTTTGCTCAGTCGGATCTGCTGCCACCTAGCTTGCATTCACTGCAGGATATCACAACAAGTGCAGAACATTCTTGAATGTCCAGCAGGTCTCCAGTGGTTGTAATCCAACATGTGTTTCTGTGCAGGAGGAACGCTCGTCATTTAGGGGAGGATGAAGATCCGCTGACCCAGTGCGTCCGACAGGGAGGTGAGGGGCTGTTGAAGTGTTCATTTACTCAACACTGGCGTCAAAGCGCTAAAAAAATCCAAATGGTTCTGTTTTACTGTTTCAACCACAAGTTTTTTTCTATGTTACCGATCTGCATAAGAATTGCACATAGTATCACGTCACATCATATCATGTACAGGATTCACACTCGCAGGGTGGTGTGACGCATGTAAAAACCATATCTACAACACTCGTGATTGCACTTGATCTGAATAAAAGTCACACATAGTTTTAATTATGACAAAGGTGAGGACTGAATAGAGGTTGGAAAGAAAAGTGTGAGAACGTCAACTGGAGTATTTCTGCCATAGGAGGAAAAGTCAAATCTCATCTCATCTCTTGCTCTCCGTCACTCAGCCGGGCTGCAGGTGGAGGCGGAGCAGAGGCTGATGATAGTTGCTGAGGGAAACAGCACGTACCTCGAGTGTCTGCCCCGATCCAGACACGCCGCGGTCACCTGGTACAAGCAGGCCGGAGAGAACAGCCCCGAACTCAACCAGGTGAACACGCACACACTAAAAATTCTCTGAAACACAGTAACTATTAAACTCATAGGAGCTGCTTCTTCTGGTCATCTTCTATTTTTTTAAAGAGCACTTCTGTCTCTTTATTTTTAAATCAAGCTGATTGGATGTAAGGAATCCACTGTAGTTTTAACACCAATGAATGAAAACATGCTTTCTACTCGAGGTTGGCAAGAGGTTACGAAGGCAATAAGCCGACAAGCTTTTGTGCGAGACTACACTGTACGCTTGTGTTCTCTGGATGGCTGTGTTTGCGTGTCTTTGCGCCCTCTGTCAACACCCACCGGCTGCGCTCCAGAGTCGCAGGAGAAGCGGTGACCAGTTGTAGGATTCACACAATATTGCGCAACGGGACACGGGGAGCAGTTTCAACGTAAACTAGACCCAAATCCCAAAACAAACCCAGAGAGATGGATTTGTGCGAACTGCCAGAGTGGAAGCTCTGCGTGTTTTGCCTTGTCAAAGTGGCGACGTGCCGCACACATGATGTCAGCACATCCATTGACCAGAATCCAAACCTATAGGCACAACTGTCAACATCTGGTGTCACTGAGTAGCAACACAACACCTCAGAGGCTGTTTGCCAGTTAGTTTTCACTCCTTCCTGGAGTCTACACAAAAGGCAGATAAAAAAATTACAAGAATTACAAATCAAAGTGGGTAAAAAACATTCATCATAATTCCGAATGTGGCAAGGCGCAGAGGGCCCGGGCGGGCTTCGAACCCTAGACTCCCGGGTAATAGCCATGCGCGCTTAACCATCTGTGACAGGACTGCTGCTGTCGCACTAAAATAATAAGTAAAAACAAAAAAATAACCAAAATCAAAACAGAAACATCTTAAGTAACTGTACTTGAACTACCATCACCAGATATGTATCCACTTTTGAACAATTCGAGATTATTTGAGAACAAAATCAAACGTATTTGCACGGTTTGCATAGGAACCATCCAGGTATATTTTTTTCAATTGCTTTCCTTTCTTTTCCCTTCTTCGTGACAAGACAGTCCTAATGGTCACAACTAGACAAGGGTGGACACATGAATACCTGCGCAGTTTATAAGACACCTACAGCCCACAGCATGCAATCCAAAGTATGCAATTTAAAATTAACAACATACACATTGCAGTTCATCGTAAACAATACATGTAATGTGGGTGTTGGCCAAGCTCACGTCCATCAGGAAGGACACCTCCCACCCCCTGCACCACGCTGTGGAGAGCCGCTCCTGAGCAGCTACCGCAGGTCATTCCTGCCTGAAAACACTTCCAAACCACAACATTTCAATTCTTCACTTTGCACTGTATATGCTGCTTTAACTGTGCAAATACATTTCCCTCACATGGATAAATATTGGACCCTGCCTTCGCCCTAAGACAGCTGGGATAGGCTCCAGCAGACCCCCGTGACCCTGAATTGGAATAAGCGGGCATAGAAGATGAATGAATGAATGAATGGATAAATATTGGCATTCTTTTTATTAATCCATTATTTTCGTGTGATTTACTAGAATCAGAATCAGCAACAGCTAACTATACTAAATATCTAAAAATATATGTACAGGGGAGATAAAATTAACAAATTACAAAATAGCAGAAATAAAATATAATGTGCAACATAAGACCGTTGTGCAAAGAAATGTGTGTGCAAGAGAGATGCGTTAATGAAACGCATATCGTCTATGGGTAGGTTTGTGTGTGTGTGTGTGTGGGGGGGCACACGACTCAGCATCTGTTCATGAGGACAGTCGCGGACGGATATTATGTTTTCATAATTGATCGTCTCTGCGCGTAGCCATCCTCACTCTCTGTCTCCCTCTGCAGGTGGTCACAGGCGAACAGCTGGTGGTGATCGAACGCGGCGTCCTGATTCGCCAGGCCGAGCTGTCCCACGGCGGCGTGTACCACTGCCAGGTGGAGGAGCACGGCTACCACTGGACCGCCGTCACCGTGCGCCTCTCTGTCTGGAGCCCCTCGGCCGCCCGCCTCCCCGCCGCCTCCGCCGCCGCCGCCAACGCCTGGTCCAGCTCCTCGCCTCACCAGAGGCGAGGGGCGCAGCCCTGGTACGAGGACGTGATGGCGCTGATCCACCCGGGGAACCTCGGCCAGCACTGCCGGGCGCTGGGGTACCGCCCCCCACGCAACCACCGTCGCCACGGTGACGCAGCGGCCGAGGCGTACAAGGCGAAGCACAAGCACGGCGGCGGGAGAGCGGGAGGCGGAGGAGGTGGAGGAGGTGGAGGTGGAGGAGGAGGAGGAAGAGCAGCGGGGAGGAAGAGCAGGAGCAAGCCCCAGCAGAGGGCGCCGAGGAGCGCCTGAATACGCCCAGAGAGGGGGCGGGTTTCCATTGACTCAGACACACAAACACACACATTTATGCCTACACACACACACACACACACACACACACACACACACACACACACACACATACACTGAGTCAAACAGACTTATACTGTGTGTACAGAGACGTGGACACGTGCATGCACTCCGCTCCAAACGGGGAACGACAAGGCATTCTTTCATCACCGACTGTCCTCCAAACCACACGCAACGGCTACTAAAACTACAGCAACTACGGCAGGACGCGACGAGAGCAAAGACGGCTGCACCCGGACGTGTAAATAGAGGCGCTAGCGTAGGGAAATAGTTTAAGGCTGCATCGCATGTTGAATGTAGGAAGAGCGGAGGGACTCGGCCTCGACTCGAAGGACGTGTGACAGGGTTCAGATTTTGGATCGTCAGCAGAGAGAGGAAGAACAAAAAACCCCTAGAAAAACGAAGCCTGGTTCCAAAAGTAGATATAGATAGAAAAAAAAATCCTCCCAAGCCTCCCCTGAAAGGAGCGCCTCCTGCCGGGACCTGACTGAAGTCGACGTCCCTGCTCTCTAATTACAAATCTGGTACATCCCGCCGCTTTATCCTACAAAGCAGAACAGATGTTTCCAGATTGATTCCCGACCCTGCAGGCTGTCGGTTTGGATAAGTCGCCTCGCAGAGGCTGGTGAACTGGCTTCAGACACATCGTGGTCGTTCTGATGCTGATGCAACTGCAGGAATCAAAGTTTTGAGCTGCTTTAAAAGCTCCCACATGATATTATTTTCCACTCAAATCTTCAGAGCTGCCTGCTAAAAACTGATGCTTTGTTGGAGCTTCCACTAAACCAGGCGGCCACAGAGAGGGGAACCTGCCTACGTGCTACGGCCGTCGTCAGTGACCTAGTTGAGTTATCATTTGCCTTTTGTGACATCACAAAGGGTTGATTGCCAGAAAACACTTTCTAATAAGGAAAGCCAGCTAATAATGGAAAGGTCGTCTCACTTCTGGAGAGTCACTTACAGGCCGAGAGGCAAATTATTGTTTTATCGTCATTGAATGAAGTGAATTGTAAAGATCTTTAAAATTGGCCACAAAGTTTGCCTCTGTGCAAGTGAGGTTAACTCTTACAAGCAAAGGGCTAACAAAATAAAGGCATGAAAACAAAAAAAATATTGTAAAAATGCTTTTGGCTACAGCAAAATTAAAAAAAAAAAAAAAGGACGAACTCATTGTTCCATGAGGATGACGATCAGCAGCAGTGGCAAATTAAAGAGTGTTGAGATGTGTAGCTGTTTTTCTCTCTCACATGTTCTTCATCGACACCCCCTCCCCCGCAACCCACCCGGCGAGCTCTTTGTTACTCCGGTCAGAAATGTGGAGTCCGACCGCGACGCTGCTCGCTGCAACCACTGGGATGAAAGGCGCAGGAGGCCCGGCTTTGATGAGGTTAAAGCGGCAACTTTTCCCACGACGACGCGGCCGCACCGAGACGCTGCGGGAGATCTTTTCCATTACGCTCTCCTTCAGGGGTCACTAACGCTAACCGGTCTGGCTCCGCGCTGCGGAGATGATTTCATTCCACGCAGCAGAGAGTTAATGGAGTCGTAAAAAAATATCTGGATACTAATGTGTTTTGTAACCACCGAGGCAGATTTAGTATCAGGTTCATGGTTGCATCTGCACTTCAAAACGCCAGGAAGGATCTGTGTGCCTCTGAACAGGTTTTACTGCCACTCTGGTTGCAAAGGTGTATTTAAGACCCCCTCCCTCATCCTTCCCCTTCTAAACAGCTCTTCATAAAAAATGGACCAGACACGAGCGTCTAAAGATTCTGACAGACTCTGTACAGCACATGCATGTTTCTCAACTTATGGCTCAATGCGAGAAGAAGACGATGTGGCGCTGCTCCTGTCGCCGCAGCCTGTCATGACATCTGGTTCTAAATTATGGATCAGTCCTGATGTTGAAATATAAAGGAGGCTTTGTAAAACGCAGAAGTCGGAACATGAGCTCACGCGAACGGAACGGAACGACTAAATGGACTTGGACTGAATTTGCAGGACCGTCAGTTGTGATTTCCTCTTGATGTTAAAGCGACACAAAGTGTTCGGCCTATGCTTAACTTTATTCCCAGTGGTATTTATTTGCATTTTTCTGCTCGATTAAGATATGTTCCGGTCAGATTCTGTGGATCTTTGTCAGCCAGTCTGACCATAATGTCACATAAACTGGATGTTTATAACAACGTCAAGACGAGTCTGTCTGTGTGTTTATGACACCTCGACTTGGATGTTCCCCTCAGTCCTGCTTCAAACCGAGTCTGATATGTAAATTCGAGGACTTAAATCATTCTGTGTAACAGGGGAATACAAACAGGAGACCTAAGAGCTGCACAGATGGCGGCAAGCGTTTGACGATCTTGTTGCAGGAGATGAAAAATGTTTTATGGAAATTGAAGGATTACTGCGAGAGAGCAAAGTGGGGAAGAATTAAAAAAAAACAACTTCACAGTGAGTTCTGCGGTGGAGGGTTCATTAACGTGCGCAGGGTCCAGTTCGAGAGCAGTAACAGCCCCTTGTGTTCTCAGATTTGACTTCATTCCATGATGGTGATGCTGAGCAGACGATCCCACATACGCTGAACTAAATACATCTCATGCACGCCGAGGCTCTCTGCGTGTGTTCGACATAAGTCAGACCAGAAGAGCTAAAAAAAAAAAAAAAGAAGGAAAAAGCATCTGAAATAAAGTTTTCGGAGGCAGAGCCGGAAAATCTGCCAAGTGAGGGGAACTCTGCGGCGGAGAGAGAAAAATAAACCAGTGAGATGAGAGAGAAAAACCACAGAAATCCAACATGGGTCTCTGCTCCTCGGCCGCGACCACATGAAAGACGAGACGGTGCTCCGCTACTTTCTGCAAGTCTGGAGTAAAGAGGGAGAATAAAAGGGGTCGGAGGAAGGGGTTTATGGGGGAGTGTGCTGCTGCTCACTGTTGGATGTTTGAAGCACGTGCCGAGTTAAAAAAAAAAAAAAACAAAAAATAAAACCTGAAGGTTGCTGCCTGGGCGAGTGCAAAACTGGCGGTTCAGTCCAAATGTTATCTGGGCTGCTGCTGGAGGAGATGTTTAGAGCTCGGTGAGGTAAAAAAAAAAAAAAAAAAACACATGAAGAGAAAGGAAAAGGTCACGTTTCTCCATCTGTACATGTGTTGAAACCTTTTCAGAGTGGTAGATCACTATCTTCCGTCTCCAGCGTCGCGAGCCTCCTGGCCAAGCTTTTAGCTCTGCACACGCTGCCTAAACAGATGAATCCTCTCTGGCTTTATTTTTATTTTACACATCCATCAACTAAAGAGCCACAGCAAGCCTTTGGAAAAGGGGAGGCCAAACTAAAAAGATGATTGGGCATGATTGGTCTGTTAATCAAGCAGAAAGAGCAGACAACCCCCCACCCCCCAGCCCCAATAAGAACACACACACACACACACACACACACACACACACAGAACTATCCCAAACCTGTCGACAGTGAAACAAAAACCTGTTTGTTGTCTGACTAAAAAAACAACAATTTTTTGCTCTTCTGTTATTGTGAAATTACCATTGAGCGTGACAGCATCCAGGCTAATCTCGTTAGCAGTAGCTAGACTCACTGCGACTTCCTGTATTTCTTCCTTACTTCCTTCTGAGACTTTCATGTGCAGCAGTCACTCCTGTTTTTGTCACAACAAAGAGGAAGCTGATTGGTGAGCAGTCTCGCTGTTTGCACATGTTTAAACACTTCCAACAGGAGACCAAAATGTTGAAAGCAGCAGCCAGTGCTGACTTTGGCCACAAGGACATGTGGCCAAAGTTAGTGGTGTGATTTTTTTTTTTTTTTTCCCCAGTCGGTGAGTGGGAGATGAAGGCTTCTCTAAATTGTTTACGTCTTCTCCAAACCAGAGTGCACACATCTCAGACAAATGAAGGGCACAACACAACACAACACTTTGGCTTCGTTCAAAATAACGTTGCAATTTGAGACATACAGTTTTGTCCTTGCCTTCCCATCAAACCAAACAGTCTTTTCTCTACTTTATGGAAGTTGTGTTAATACAAGTTTGTGAAATGTGTGCTTTTACGTCGGAAGCCAAACACAACAAGGCGCAGAGACGATTTCAAGGCTGAGATAAGCACAGCGCTTCCCTTCAGCACAGTGGCCTCATGTGTTTCACAGTTTACGCTGTATTTACACAACAGCGTCAATATTCATCTGTTGTGATTCACCAGAGTGATTTATTGTCTGAATAAGGAATTAAACTGTCTTAGATTATTCTATTCTAATGTGCTGAGCGTTTTTGTTGTTGTTGTTGCTGCTGTTTCTGTAAATATGTATAAAGGTCTGCTTCCAAACGGGTTGTGTTCACGTGGTGTGGTTTGTTGAGTTCAACTATACGGTTCACAATATTGCAGTGCTGTCAGCTAAATATGCACTGTCAAAGAACTGCTCATTTTTCTTGTTGTTAACAGAAAATTGTAATTATTTTAAGGACAACACAACTTGGAAAAAAAGACAAACTCAAAAACACCAAGAAGAAAAACCATGTGAAACCCACAAGACAATAAATGATCCAAAGCTATCATTTTTTCTTTTTCCTCTCTTTTTTACACAGCCTGCTCTTGTCACAGTGATTCAGCAGCCTCACACTGATTTAGGAAGCCAGAGGCCTGAGGTTTGGAACTTGTTGTCATGCTCAGGTAAAGAGTCAAAAATAAATTCTCTCCCAGACTCTTTGGTTGTTTTTACAATCTGTTGAGATTCATGGCTTTTGGTGAAGAGCGTCCACCAACATATTTCAGTTTATCTTTTAAAACACGGCACATTTTTTACATTGAAAAAATCCAGTGGCACACCACCAACTAAAAATGTATTTTTAAAAATGACACTATTTAGCTGAATAATGACAATATAGTGTCTTAATTTATTTATACTCACTCATTGTGACGCTTGGGCCTGTTTAGATAACAATACGAATGCCTTTATTTATCCCCATTGGGGAAATTTTCACAGTTATAGCAGCATGTAGAGAGCAAAGAGAAGAATTAAAAAGAAATAAGGAAATTAAATAAATATATATACAAGTTATTTGCATATCTAAAGATGATGATAAATGCTCACAAAGCTGATAACCTGGGAGAGACTGAGGGAGGAAAATTTGAAATATGAAAGAAAAAGAGGTTCAGACCAGATCAGTGTGGTACAGATCATCCTTTTTTGGTCCAGCTGTTTCTCTTTTATCCTATCAATGTGTACACATAACGTCACGCTGGTCTTCTCTGCACTCCTGTTCAGCACTGCTAACGTCATCATCTTCTTGGTTTCTGCTCTTAATTTACACCGTTAGGTTTGGAAAACAACCTTTGAACTTGACTTAATTAGGACTCGTTAGAATCAAACTGCAAGAACTTATTACTTACCACCCCCTCCCCCTCCTGTGTCTCCTTTAAGCTTCTGCTGCCTGACTGAAAAAAATACACAAGACACTTGGGCAGAGAAATGTAGGTTTGTCCCATCCTTCTGGTTTCAGCAGATAATTCTGCATATAAACACAGTGACAGTTTGAATAGGGTTAAAGCTACTTGTTTATTCTTTGGACTATGAAGCGTGGACTTACCATATTTAAGGAGGACCAAACTGATCGCAGGCTATTCCTAGTTGGAGTTACAAAAGTAGTCCAAAATGAAGAGGTTGATTTGGGCTACTGTTTGGAGTTTCAAAAAAGATTCTTGCCAACAAAATCTGCACCTCGATGGAACCACCTCCAGACACTGAAGTCCTCTTTGACTTCTGAAGTGTGCATCACCAGATGACATAACTGTATATTAGATGTGTGGTGGCTTCAACTCAGATTTAAATATTTTTACACCTTCCATTCCCGTGCAGTGATTCAGTGAAAACACGGCTGAGGCGTGCACCCAACAAAATGACACAGCTTCCAGAACCGCTGGCAAAGCAAGCAGGGGGAAGAGACTTTTTCGCCATTTAGTCACTTGGACTGAGTCACCTAAATATTTTATTCTTTTAGTCCAGATGTTCTTCTGTCTTGTTACAAACGGTTTGTGCCCTTCACCACAATGAGTTAGATCGACTTCCTCTTGCAAGAATTAACTTTTGTGGGCTGTCCGTAGAAACCACAGAAGAAGATGAAGAGGAAATGCAGGAAATGGCTGCAAGTCTAGCGACTGCTAAAGACATTAGCATGGACGCTGCATTAGTTTTTATTTATCATTGCAGTTGGTTGGTGACGCACAGAAGATGTCACTCCTTGCACCAATAGACCTGTTCCTAACTGGATAAAATGGCATTATTAGCCAAAGACTTGGTGACACAGGAGAAGAAAAACACTGTGAAGCTGAATCTGTCACTAGGAAGAGCTGAGAGGCGATTGCGCAATTGAAGAATTGATGGAATTAGATCATTTGACTCTTTTCATTGTCACCTCGGATGCCAGGATGCATTATGGAAACCCCAGAGTTTATTACAGAAAAACCACATTGGCCCCGAAGCACATGATTTCCACATGCTCCGTGTCGCGTGTTGCTCTCCTGAGGCTGATACTTCCCTCCAAATACTCTTCCTCTGAAGAAATGTAAAACCTCTGAAAATTGGATCCTGGCACCATATTTCAAAGCTCTGTGGGCCTTCAGGTAAAAAATATTAATAATAAAAAAGTCAGAATGAGAGAAAACAGATGTACAAAACTACAAAATCCAAACTAAGGCACAGAAAGCCTTTACTTGGAGCGAAAGAGAGTTTAATTGTTTTTTGTTTATTTTTGTTTTTTTGAGATGTTGGACTTGATAGAGTATATGTAAACCCTCTCCACTCTTGCAGCAGTGTTTGTTTTCCAACATTAATGGTTTAAAAGCCACAGATGTTGGCTGGACCTTCACTGTGGAGGCGAAATGAAAACCTGATCAATAAAGCCTTCTCTGCGTCTGTTTTCCATCAGTATTAAGATATGATGAGAGACAAGTGTTGATAGGGAACTGATATTTCACGTATTTCATTTCATTGAAACGTCTATTTTTTTTTTCTTCCATCATAAAAAGGTCAGGGGTCTGGATGAGTGAGCTCTCATGCCGTGCCTCAACCTCAACACACTGCGTAGTGCATGATCTTTTCTGAAATCAGATTCAGGGTGGGTGTTGCCCAAGGCACTGTGGTCTTTGGCTCCATCTGCCGGATAATAAGAGGCGTACACACAAAGGGACCTTTTAAATAACTAAAAAACAAAAAAACAAAAATCAAGGCCGAGCTACAATCGCTTAAATGAAATCCAACATTGCGTAAAGCTGCGCTTCACGAAAGAGATCCTCCTAAAATTAAAAAAAAATGGTACAGTAGGTCAAAGGAATATAATTCAGTTTACTCTTTCAAATTGAGCTATTCCTTTACAATATCTGTGACTATAGAAAAAGGTTTGACACGCCTAAAATGTTATTTGTTATTTTCATTTTCCTTGTACTTGTGTGTACTTGTGTGTTTTTATCCCACAGGCGGAACTGATACGTTTTGCTTGGGGGAAGGGTTTTCAGAACGGACCCTGTTTTCTGCTATCATTTCCCTGGACTGAAACTACACTGGTGAGTAGTGAAGCAGTTCTGTGGCTGTGACATTGTTGTTAGACAATTTTAACAGGTGGTGACTGTTTTGGAAAACACTGCCGTGTAACAGAGCGAGACATAAAGCAGTGAGAAGTCGAAAGACTGTTTTACGGGCCAGGCAGCTAGCGTTAGCCTGCTAGCATCACTCAGCAACAGCAGTCTCCGTTGACAGCGAGCTAGCTGGTTGCCACTGACAAGCAGGGCAAGAACTTCCTCAACGCCGACGCTTTTGTTTCCCTTTTTATTTTTGGTTCCCGTTTGTCTTCTTTACAGCGCTGCCATTACCCAGGGAGCCGCATTTCACTCGGTCTTTATTTCTAGATAACATTTCGAAAGCTAATGACTACTGTTGTCTGGTTGAAGCTAAGCCAAATAACCAAATACTTGTCAAAAACAATTATAGGCAGACAGCAGCTCTCTTCTCAACAGTGTCGCTCCCCGCCTACTTGGCTGCGACACTTTTTAAAGACAGCTGAGCCTCGCATGACTAATAACGCGAGTTTCAGTCACATTTACTGGTCGTTATTAGACGTCTTTGTTTAGTCCTCATGTTAAACCAGTGGTACAGTAACCGCGCAGAAACAATGATCATGATGTGCTTCAATAAAGAAGGGAAAACTGTTCTGTAAATTCTGTATTGAACAAACATCCACTTTATGTTGATATTGGTTTCAAAAACCCGAGTGCCTCAATGTCACATCAGCAAAATCAACTGCTCTTCTATTTGTTCACCTTTGTGCTCTCTTCTTATATTATGACGTTAATGAGGAGTTAGTTACGTGTCCCTCTATTCAATAGCAGGTGGACGGATGAGTCTCTCGCTTGTGACTGGCACCGAAGTGCCAGAAACCGCCAATGGGGTCGTGACACCCGTGCCAGCAGAGAACGGAACGGTCCCAGTGAAATGTGGAGGCAGCAGAGTGCCCTGCTCTGGGGATCTGTCTCCGGACGGGAGCCCGATAGACACAGACAACCACATTCACGTCGACAACAAAGTTCACGATGGCGAAGGCCGCTTGGAGACGTACAACAATGGGAAAACGTGCAGCGTGACTGACGCCTCCCTCCCCGGCGCCACTCGCACCGAACACTCCAGAGACACGGACGTCCCTGAGGACTCAGACGCTGCTGAGACTCCCGATGCAGCTCCGCCGGGAGACCCTGCACACTGCAAACATTTCAGTCGGCAGGGAGACCAAGCGACAGCGAACCGGCAGCAGATGGAGGCAGCAGCGGTAGACAGAGACCCCAACAGTCCAGAGGAGGAAGATGAGGAGGAAGAAGAGGATGGGGAGAAAGAGAAACAGGACGAGGAGGAGGATGAAAAGAATGAGAAAAAGTGGATCCATCAGCGTTCGGGAGGGCGAGCGGAGGTGAAGGTGAGAGGATTGAATTATTTTCAACTCTATTACATTAGGTCTGATCCAGAGAGAGCAGTGCAGCCTGGGAAGACTCGCTCATTTCCTTCTCGCTGCGGTATTTTTAGTCTTCACAGCACTACTCGTCCTCAGCTCCCGGCCCCAGCACCTCGTCCTCGTCCTCTCCTCCACCTGGTGCTCTGCCCTCTGACGACTGCCCCTGCCCCCAGCATGTCATGGCCCAGGTGTGGGTGCGCAACGTCCGGGGCATGCAGGACAGCAAGAGCTTGGATGAAATCAGCCAGGCGTGTGGAGGTAAATGTTGCTCTGCTGCGTTAGAATTTACCTAATTAAACATTTGACATTTGAATTCAATTTAATTTCTTGTCAACCTTATTTTGTTTGCGTCTCTGATTGGACAATGGCAAACGATAAAATGGCTAATGTCATGACTAATGGATGAAAGATGGCATTTCTTACTCATCAGAACTTTATAGTTGTAGGTTGTAATGGATTATGTCGTGTCGTGTCGTGTCCTTGTCAGGGAGCCGCGGAGCTGGCAGAGGTGGCCAATCTGAGGGCCGACGGGCCACCATCTCCTCAGCTCTGGAGTTGGAGGGAACGGTGAGCCACGAGGGAGACCTGACCAACTTCATCACCAAAAACCTGGAGCAGAAAATCAAGATGAGCTCAAAGCCCAGCTTGGACTGCAGTGACTGTGAGTTTCCTTCACTTTTTCATCTCATAGTCGTCAGAAAACTGTTTCTTCACTTCAACTCAAGATGATAACATTGAGGGCATTAAGACTTCCTGTTGGTTTCTGCTGTTGTTTTGAATCAAATTAACCGTAATAAAGTTTGCAAAGCTGCAACAAAGCATCACCAGCATTAGCAGGAAGTGATGCCGATCAATAAAAGTAGTGATGTCTGATATAGACTTTTTTTTAACCGATATCCTGATATTTTCCAACTCCTAATTTCTGATACCGATATCAACTGATATCAACCGATACCGAATATGCGGTCGTGGAGTTAACACAGTATTATTGTTATTGTGATGTCCTGCTGGATGCAGAGATAATGATAAATGTAACAACTTCAAGGTTTTAAACATTCTGGTCAAAATAATAATGGTCAGTTACGAACAAAGTATTTTGTTAGCAGCCAGCCACCACTGAAACCACTCTGCTGAAACACGCGCGTCGCTTGCTGTTACGCTTCGATGCGGTTTGATGACATCATCAAGCGCAGTAGAGACGAGTAAAGTAAAGTATTGTTATTCACTATTTAGTAATACCAGGAAATTTGAGGAATTCATTCTTTGGCATGACTGCTAAATTTGGGAGATTTTTTTTAAAAAAGTCATATTTTTCTAACATTTTTTCCCGACACCGATATTAATTTTTAATGCCTTTATCGGCCGATAATATTGGACTTCCATAGATAAAACAGTGATAAATAGGCTGTTTCTGGGGATCTAAACAGTTGTTTTTTTCCGATAATTGGTTCATTAATTGAGCTCGCTCCACTGGAAAGGATAATCCAGTCACAGGGAAAGCGCATCACCTCCTGTGACGTAAAATTGCTTCAGGCTTTGTTTTCGACTGCCGTGGATGAGGCTCACAGCGATCTTTTCTCTTCCTCTTGTTTCTCCCAAAAGGTCAATTGCAGACATCATTTCCAGAAACCAAATCATCTTGATGATTGTGCTGGTTTCATGGAGGCCGGCGGGTTTATTATCAGCTGTCTGTCTTGTCAGCTATTCCAGGCCAAAGATGCCTCACCCAGAGGAGGGAAAAAAACCTCTGTGAAATGGAGACCACTCAATTTAAACAGAGTCAATACGGCCCCGGTGGCCCACTGCCTACGCAAGCAGCTGATTGAATTAGGATGGATGAGTCACAGACTTGTTTAGACTGCAGGGATTTATAACTGCAGCCCTGCTGTTTGTTTACGGTCTGCTAGCCTCGTGTGTTTTATGTTTTCCAGGAGCCCCTAAGTAGACGCAAAGGTACTTTTTCTTTAGTGTTTGATTGGGTTAGGTCTCTGCAGGCATTTGTTTTGGAAGGGGAGTCTGCCATTTCTTTGTTGAAAGGAATATTGGAATATATTTTCAGACAATGCCGTCAAAAACTCGACTTGATTTGAGCAGTTTCCCTCCAGCACCCACAGACTTTCTCTTTCTCGCTGTGATTATTAAATTTTTCACGTCTTAAATGAATTAAATGACAACAATAGCTCTTCTTCCTGTGATATCAACTGTTAATTTTTTTCCTTCCACCTCACTGTCTGTCTGCTCTTGTCAGCCGACTGCTCGGGTCCCATCTACCGGAGCCGAGGGTTGACCCGGCGGCCGGCAGACATCCCGCCCATCGATCCGACGGTGCTGCTGGATCTCCAGAGACACACGCAGGAAGTAGCTCACAGTGTGGAGATGATGATGCGCAGCCTCAACGGAACCATTCAGAACGTGAGTCTTAAAAAAAAAAAAAAACCCAAGCTAACAAGAACAGAACCTTCATTGTAACTGACCGACCCTGTGTGGCTCCAGATGACGGCGCTGAGTGTCGGATACATCCAGACCTACAGGGACTCTGTCGACAGTCTGGGCGAGTCGGTGGACATGAGCATTAAGGTGTGTTTACTCCACATTTGCGGATATGTTCTAATATACATTGTATGGAAACACTGTAATTTTAGCAGACCAGTGTTTCAGTATTCTTAAATACTGGGAAGTGTTTTGGTTGTTGGATGGATACAAGAAATAAAGTAAAATAATTATATTTTTGTTTTCCTGTTCATTGGTTACACATCCTTGGTGTGTAAAGGCCTAATTACAAATCAGTATCGCCGTTAGTGGCAGCTGTGCAAGAAACAGAAATTATTAGATGGCACATTGCATTCAGGCAAGCGTTCAGTTATTTGTGCATGAGCAGTGGCTGCAACTAGACTAGGAAAAGAAAAACACTATTATACTAAAGCAATTCAGCTCCTTTCCAAAAAAGGCAAAGTTACAAAGTGTTACATCAGAGCGGCGGAGGCTCCGGCTGCTTGATATTCCTGTTATGTTTCTCCCGTTCTATCCACTTGTGATTTGACGGTAGGTTTTTTTCCCCCCACGTTTCCTGGCTCCTGCAGGGCATGTACACGCTAATGGCCCGCTGCGAGGAGCTGGATCGCTCCATGCAGCCCATACACGGCCTGGCAGCGCAGATCCGCGACATCAAACGCACCCTGGACGCCCTGGAGGCCATCTGCAAGTAAGACTGCGGAAAACAAGCGCACGCTGGGCGCGCCAACAAGATCCGACTTCATGCGCACGACCGGTCGGGGCTGTCTGCACGTAACCCTCCTCCTCCTCCTCCTGCTCCTCCTCCTCCCATCCACCACCCTCAGTGCAGGTAGTGCGCACACACACGGCAGAGGCGTGCACCTCCAGATCCCCGGAACAAGCCGCTGCAAGGCATGCTGGATGATTTTGGCGCTCGTTCACCGTTTGAGCGCGTCCGTTGTTGTGAGAGTTCAGCTGAACGGGGCTGGAGTTGCTCTCGTCGGACTGAGTTCTTCTTTTTTTTTGGGGTTTTTAGATCAACTTTGCTTCCTCTGATGAAGAACGTTACAAATGAATGAGTTTGGAGACGCTAGTTAGCCTGCCCTGAACACACACACACACACACACACACACACGCCGTCGTCCCAAAAACTCAGCCTTCGGGAGGATTTTGTGTTGCATTTTCCGTCCAGCTGGCTTGGTTCAGATTGCACTAACCTTTCCTGTCCACAAGGGGGAGATGTTCTCCCTGGCCTGCCTGTGCGTCAGGACCAGGTTGTACTGCTTGAAAAGACTGTGACTTTTGCACAGGAACAGAAAGTCTATTTTTTAATCTTATGCAACAAAACTACTGCGGGTGGGCGGAGCATCGCGTCGCGTTACGTCTTTGTGTTTTATTTATGTTTTATTTATTGACTTTTGTCAGCATGCCTTGCCTTTGCGACCGCGTTCTCTCTCAACGCCGAAACGCTGCGTCAGGCAGTTGAGCGCAGTGAAAAACTGCAGCCGTTTGAATCCCAGCGGAGCTCCTCTAAAACCACAACCAGACTTTCCTCCACTGCAGTGACACATTTTAACATGTTTAGTGGGAGCAGAACCCAACCTGGTGACTTGGAATTGTTTTGGACGGCTTCAGCAACGCCCTGCGGTTTGTAAACCGTCAGGGGAAGTGTTGGAACAAACACCTATAGATGAAGTTACACACGTGGAGCTCTGTAAAATCCGTCAAACCTGTATTGACCCTCAAAGTGTGAACCTCTATTCCAACTCTGTGAATGATAAAGTGCAGTTTTGTTTCTTGATTCATTCACATTTTTAACTCAAATTTTTGAAGTCTATGCTAAAACATGCAGCTCTGGAAATCAGCCCAGTGTCACATTTGACTTCTCTAATGTGATCATTATTTAAAACAAGTACAATGAGTTGAAAAATAAGTCATGAATGTGCTCAATGTGGGGCTCTAGTCGAAACTGAAGATCTGAAAATTTGGATCATTTGGGGACCTTTTAAAGAAACATAATCTCCAACTTTTAGTCCCATTAAATGTCAATTTTACTCGGCTAGCCGCGCTGCTCATCTGTCCAGTCCGCTTTGTCCGTTTCAGCCAAGGACTCACACACGAGTTGTGCTGCCGTTTCCTTTTTATTGTGAGGAGATTTGACCCAAGAAGTGGAGTCGGACGAGACGGATGCCCCCCCGTTTAGCTGCCTACAGAGTGACTAATGATCATATCAGCCGCTGGTAAAAAGCATGTGGAGAGCCACAGTGTGGACTGGATGCTCCCCTAGCCGACTCAAGCCATCTGCTCTCATGGAGCGTCGTCCCGTGAAGAGACTGCAGATCCTGTAGCAGATTATTGTCGGTGCACTCCATCCATTGTTCACCTGCACCGTCACTGAGGGCAGGCAGCACCTGACCTGACCTGACCTGACCTGACCTGAGGCCCGTTGCTCCATCAGGCATTTAAAATCAAGTTCCATCGTTTACAGACCAACTGCTGAATGGATACCTTAACAAAGCAATACAGCAAGCACAATTAGTTCTTTACATGCTTGCCACTGGGAAAAAAAAAAAGGTAGACATTCAGAGTAGATTTGGGAGCGTGGTGAAAGAAAAGCTTTTATTAGATGAAACTTGATTCCTCTTTGATCCCCGTGACCAAAACCGTGCTCATGCATATCTTTGATTTTAGATGAAACTTGAAAAGTTAAAAGTTGGGAAAAGATGCATCAGCTGGGAGAAGTTACAATATAACAAGACATAACATGTTATTTTTCACCTTAATGTTATGAACTAAAATGTGATTCACTTTCTCTTCTGTTGTACAATCACCTGTGTACATATGATCTGTTTGTGTAACAGAAGATGATTTAGATCATCCTGAGTGTATATTTTAATGAGAAATAAATTTACATGTGCAGCAAATCTAAGTCTTTGAAGTATTTGTTTCTTTATTTCTTCTTTTCTCTCTAAATCACGTTGAATGGTGGAATTTTTTTTTCTGGTGATTCCATGGAAGCGCCATTAAGATTTAGGTTTTTCTGGGCTTTCACAGGTAACAACTTGCTACAATGTGGAATCAAAGTTGCTGGTACATGCATGAAGACAGATGTTGTTCTAAAACTGAGGCACAATAGTGGAATCCAGCCATTTAAACCACGTGTGCGATACTGTGGACCGTCATTAAAAGGTCGATTTGAGAAGTGTAGTTTGCCAAATCTCCGACAGAGGGCGCTCAGAGATTTAACACGGCAGTGGCCCTTCTGAGCAGTTTTTTTTTAATCACCGTTCAACATGTATCTTGATGTGTGACTCCATCTGAGCTGAATTTTGTCTCTGTGAACCAGATTTATTTATTTATTTTATCAGTATCAATGGCAAAAAGGATATGTTTCTCTTATAAAACAATAGAAAATACACAGCAAATTAATTTGTCATGTTTTTTTTAATTTTTTTTTGTCTTGTGAAATTCCCATTTAACCTTTTTGAATCTATATTTATTTACAGGGAAATACACATTTTTTCCGTAACAAAGCACTGCCAAGTAAATGTGGGTTACCTTAAACAAAATATGTAAAACCCCACAAAACTCAAAAACCACTCACCAACTCACTGCTTCCACATTCCTTAAATATTTTAAGCCACATCGTTCCTTTTTTTAGAAAAAAATCAAGTTGGCACAGTTAGGGACAGAACTGGACATGATGTCTACTGGAGTAGTTTCTGTTATGTTTCATTTTTTTTTTTTTCTGGTGTCTTTGGTATCAGCAGCAGAGTCAGTGTCTTACTATAAAGGGCACTTCAGAATGGTTTGATGACACTTCCAGCACGAACCGTCCCAGTGGAAGGCTGCTGTGCTTTGTCCTTTAAGGTTCCAGTAGAAGAGCAGCGGTCAGCAGCAGCAGGGCGGTCAGGAGAGACCACAGCGTGAGGCCGCGCCCACGTCCGTCGGTACCTCCAGCGAAGGCTTCACACTCGCCGAGCCGGGCCAAGCACTCGCTCTGGGATCAGTCACAGAGGCACCTTTTGTCGCCGAGGCCACGCTGGCGGTGGCGGTCGTGGTGCTCCTCGTTGCGGCGTCTCCGCTGCTTTGTTTCACGCCGACGGAGGCGCCATCTTTGGGCGGCTGCTGGTACGAGGAGTCACCGTCCGCCGTCTTGTACCACTGACACTGGAAGTCCTTCTTCCAGATCTCTGCCGGGTCCGGCTCTGGAGGTTTGGGCTCCGTTGGTTTGGGTTCGGCTGGTTTGGTACTCGCGTCAGGCTGATCCGTGGCGGTCGGGGGGTCGGGCTGAGGAGTTGAGAGGTGAAAATGAAGAGTTGAAACAAGAAAACAGCCGAAATCCATTTGGTGTTAGAATGGTTTTTCACTGATACATCCATCTTGAAAATCTCCGTTCTAAAGCGTTTTATGATTAATTAACTTCAGTTATGACAAACGCAGTAAGCTGCTGCTAGCCTTGCTGCTGCTAGTGAGGTTAGTGTTGGTGCTGAAATAGCAGCTGGTTTATCGCAACAAGATTTGAAAACAGCCTTTAAAAAAAAAACAATGTGTCCAATTTACTCCAGACTGACTTTGGCAAGAGTCTGTTCAGACTGTGCGGCCCATCAGAGCTAAACGGATGGTGGCAAAGTACATCTAGTCTTGTGCTGATGCTAATCTGACTGGTCTGCTCTTCAGTGTTTTGTTTTGGGTTTTTTTTTTTACAAATGCTGTTTATGGGATCTTTACCAGATGGATGTGGGTTTTTTGAAAAAATTCCGTCTGATGTGTCAGGGTAGTGAGAAATGCAGCAACTGTTTGCAGAGAAGCACAATGTTCGGCTGTGTGTGTGATCACAGTCCAGCTGATGTGCCTCAGCTCCAGTTTCCTCGCTGCTGATTTACAGTCTAAACACAGTAGATCCTCTGGCAGCTACACTACACAACTGTTTGTTGTTTTTCTTTCACCTTTTTTTTTTTTTTTTGAAATCTCACATTTGAAAAAGTCTGTCCCGAGACTCAAAAACAACCTTGCACTGTTTCAAAGCTCTGGGTTTTTCATACATTGCTTTTAAGTCTGTTTACACATGAGCAAATACAGGGCTGAAGAGCCTTGTTAACAACTTCAAATCTGAACTTTTCAGATCTCTACCTTTCAGCCCAGACTCTAGAGGGACAGTGTCACAGACTTAATTATCCAGGAACCTCTGGAGTCATGCGTTCTTAGTGCACGTTCCGAACACTGGGGCGATCAAAAGAACTAAAGAATGAACTTTTCTCATTTCCGAGGAGCTCAATGACAGGCCAGAGTCAGGAAATATTGATCAAAGGGGCTCTTGTAAATAATCTGGGACCTTTGCATGTCCCGCTCTAAAATTTGAGTCTAGTTAAAGTTAAACCAGTTATAGTTAAATCAGCCTCTGACATGGATTTCTGTGAAAGAGGATAGAGTCGTGTCAGGCTGCTTCAGGTTAAACTCCGTGAACCCAATTACCAGCCCACTGTAAGACAGACTTTCCACGTCTTCGTTGGGCTTTAAGGGTCACGTGACTTGCGCCGTCTTTCCATATCTTTGCACAATGTGGCAAAGCAGCTTTGGCGACGCCGCAGGTCGGGTCCGGTTTTATGACCGAGGCGTCTATAAATAGCTCGCCACCGTCATCTCGCTCGCGCACTCGTCCAATTATAACCGCGAGACAGACAGATAATCACCTGAATTTCCATGGCCGCCGTGGCCAAATGGTTTCCATCTTTTTGAATTCGATGGATGGAGGGACGGAGGGATGGATGGAGGGATGGAGGGATTGGAGGGATGGCCTCACCTTGTCCGTGGCCTTGGGGGTCGCCTCGGGAGCGGGCGGCAGGTGGAGGAAGGCTGGGCTGTCTGGGTTCTGCCGGACGCAGCGGCCCTTTCCCTGACACAGCCAGGTGGAGCAGAGCCGGGCGGCCGTGGTCACGTTGAGGGAGTACGGACCCAACACCTTCTGGACGAACTCAGCCAGGTCCTGACACTCTCTCTGAGGACCAGGTAGACGCGAAATGGGAGGCGGGGTAAATGGCAGCATGCCAGTTTAAGGTTCAATCAGTCAAAGCCGTTGGTGAAAAATAACAGTTTCCTGAAAGGCTTTTAAAGTGACTTTTGAAGATTATCACAATAGAATTTTGAATTTATGAATGCTTCAGAATTGAAAGAGAAAATCCTCCTTAATCAGGAAAGTGTTCACCTCGTTTGAGATGTTTTTTTCTTTTTTCCAAAACAAAGCAAACATGCAAAAGGTTTTATTTATATTTTTTTATTGAAACTGGTTTGCTGTATAAACTGATTGATAAACTGCATCAGATTAACGGTCTAATGGTCTATTAATAGTCTATTAAGGATCTATTAATGGTCTTGGTCCAAGAGCAGTTCCTCGAGGCCAGTGGTCATTGACCCTCAGCAGTGATGACAACTTGGCCAATTGCCAATTGGCCGTATTTCCGGAAGTCCTCTCTCTGTTCCTTACTTTTTGTGTTTACCGCCACTCCTTCTTCCTGTAGCCAGGTGGCGCCGTCTTGCGACCTAATTACGCTTCACCTGGCCTCACTTTTTTTTTTTTTTTTTTTTAAATAAACTTCAATAAGTTTGCTTTAAATTTGGCAGAATTTTACAAAACTACTATGGTAGATGCTGCAGTTTACCTCGAGCTTCGTCTCACTTCTCTCCCAGATGACGATGCCGGCTGTTCCCATGGCAGCGCTCTCCCCTATGGTGCTCACTAGGTCCGCCTGCAGAAATCAAAGAGTTGATACAATGCACATAACAGGCTCTGCCCCCAACCATTGTTTCCTTTCCAATATTTTGTAAACTGGAGAATCAAGATGGATCTCTTTCCTTCTTCCTACTTGATTAAATTCACCCATCCATCTTTTAAGGAGCCCATAGAAAACATTTGGAGGAAACAGTAGGACAGATTAAAAAAAAAAGGAGGTGATTAGTTGAACTCTGTCACATTTGAAGCAGCCTATTCAGATGTTTTTTTCTTTGCCGCAATTAAAATGACGTTAGTGCTCAGTAACTGGAAACACTTACGTCTGGAGCTCAGCAACATGGACGCTTGAACTTTCAGAAATCTGTGAGCTCTGTCATTTTGATGCTTTGTGGAAATCAATAACTAAACACACTTTTTAATGACTCTATTCCACTCGAGTGTCCTCACCTGTGACAGGAAGGTGTTGGTGGAGGCGTAGACACTCTTGACCAGCGGAAACACGGGCAGGTCGAACGTTGTTCCGCTCAGAGACGACACCCGAAGTGCTTCTCTAATCTGATTGGACAGGAAGAGACGGGTGCCAGGAGTCCCACCCTGTCAACAGAACCGAGACAGATTTTTAACTTGTATCAGCAACATTCCGGTATATATCGTAAGTCGATGTGTGGTGTGATTTTCCCGTCTTCGCTCATGCTTTTACATTTTACATTTACATAGTTTCAAAATCACAGGACAAGTTCCGTCTATATCATACATTCTTGGGTTTTTCTTCAATCTGTGCGGGAACAAACTTTAAGTCGTGCTGGGTTTGCCCTTCTCCCTCTGTGTCTCTGCACTGACAGAAAAAGTTTTTCTCATCCCTCTTTGATAAACCAAACATGGCATTTTTCATTTCCTATTCTTTACCCTCCTTCTTGCAGTCAAGTTGACATTTCAAGCTCTGGTGACGGCCCAGAGTTAGATGTTAGTTTTCAGAGTTTTCACCAACTCAAAATTTTCTCCCCAACTTGAAATACTGCTGCATCTGGCGCCTCTGAAACGCTGCCACCGCAGCTACTTGGCTTGCACTATTCCTCCCCGTGCACCCCTCTTTGCTTTCTCAAACCCTCTTAACGACGGCGCTAATTGTGTCCCACCTGCAGCTTCTCCAGCGTGAGCTGAGGGTAGACGGCCGAACTCCTCCTCCAGAGCCACGTCAGCTCGTCGTTCAGGGCCGTCTCAGCGGCGGAACACCTGCCCGTGTAATTGGCCAACGACGTCTGGTCGGGGTCGCCGTTGTAGCAGCGGGGATACGGGGTGACGCCCCACAGCGCTTTGGGCCTCGACCTTTTGACCTCCCGCAGAGTCTCCGTCATGACAGACTGGGCGGCCGCCTCGAAGTCCACCTGAGGGGAGATGGTGGTTGAATTAGCTCAAAAAAAAAAAGTGTCATGAGGGGCCCAGTAGTCCAGCAGTCAGGAGGCTGACGTGTTGCACCACCAGTGCCATGAATAGCAAAGAAGTTTCCTTATTTTGCCCTGATGTCACAGCTGAAATCAGCAAGATGTGTTGAAAAATCAGTAATTAGCATCACAAGTAATCATTGGAAAAAGATGCAGAATTTGCCTGTTTTCTGCCAGTGGTTTATTTACTGACTGCTGGCAGCTTTTCAAGATGCATCTGTGAGTGTTCCAGCCTTGAAATGTCACAGGTGCTACTGCAGTGCAGGGTTATCGGGTCGGGGCCCTAAGGTACGGCAAACCAAAATTGCCTCTGAATTAATCGCCCTGTGATGCTGTGCGGCCACCTGGCCAGCGGGCTGGAAACCCCATTGCACTTTGCATGCAAAACGCATGCAGCCGGTGATATGACAGACGTGACGTCCTCACCATGTACTGCTGCCTCAGAGAGCTCGCAGCAGCAGCAGCAGCAGCAGCAGCGGCGGCGGCGGCAGACAGGTTGGTGGGTTGAATATAAGAAAGCTTGTCTTTCTAAATTATTGATCCGGTACATGACTCGCTACAGCGCCCCCTGTGTGTGGAGCGTCGGCAGGCTGATGGATTCCTGACGACGTCTCTTCCACTCCGCCCGTCTGCACCGCACCGTCGACTCGCACACTCTCGTCTCCTTGTCGGGCCGACGCTGCGCTCTGTGTTGCAACGAGTGCCTCAGAGCCAGAGGATGGTGGAGGAGGCTGCTGCTGGTGCTGGTGCTGCTGCCACCGCCGCCTGCAGTGTTTTCTATCACACCCCTCTAGTGCTTCTTTATCACTGCTCAGTGGCATCTGTGCCGCAGAAAATACCGACAAGCACCGCCACAGCTGCGAAACAGAACCCACTCCAGTTTTTTTTATTATAGATGTTTGGTGTTTGGTGCAGCCTACAAAATGAACAATTAATCTTGACCCAGAGGCTATGCCGCTCTTCTTATCTAAAGTCTGTGAAATTTAAATAAAGGTTAAGAACGGCAATTCTTCTTAAAGGTTCCCTTTAAATATTTATATATAGATATGTGCAAATATATACACACATATGTACATATATTATGTATGTATGTTTACAAATGTACGTATATATACACAGGTATATATACTGTACACTATATGTGTACAGTATATAATCTATATATATATTATATACACACTGTACATACATATGTAAGTATGTATGTATATATACAGTATGTGTGTGTATATATATATGTATATGTATATACTGTATATATAGATATATATACACAGTATATGCATATATGTATATATACAGTATATACATATACATATATACACACACACACACATATATATATGAATACATACATACATACATACATATATATATAAATATATGTATATATACACCCACATATACTGTATGTGTATATATATGCACACAGACACACACACATATATATGCTGTACATCTATAGGTGTGCATATATTTACACACAAATATATATGTAAACAAATAGATTTACTTGGGTAAAAGATGTGCTCTTCTCGATCTGGACATGGCACCCCTCATTTATAGTCGTTAGCAAGAAAGCTCAACTGTGTATATGATATCAAAGTTAAACGTCTTAAGTGTGCAGAGCAGAGCAAGTGGCAATAAACATTTTTTTAAAAAAATCCTAGTCTGAAAAACCTCCCATTTTGTGGCTATGGCAGATCTCTGTTTGACCGACACCTCTCTCCCTGCCTGTCACTCCTTCACAACAGCAGTGACAGCAGGAGCAGCAGGAGCAGCAGCAGCAGCAGCAGCAGCACTGGGCTCAGCCACTGCAGCACTACAGCTCTGATGTGACCATCAATCACATGCCAAACATTCAGGACGATGGAGGTGATTAGTCAGAGGTGGATTAATAACGTAATAAATAAACAACCAGTGAAAAGACAAACACTGATATGAAAATGTTTCCAGTTGGGAAACCACACACAGGGACCGAAATGACTCTGCTGAACAAGTGTTATTTGAGTTATTGGTATTTGAGCTGCCAGAGGTGCAACGTGTTTGTCAAGCTGCTCTGAAGGAACCAGCATTTGCAGAATTGTAAGTCGAGAGTCTCTGTGTGGGTGAGTCATCAGCGGAAGAGCTGAAGTGTAACTCTGCTGCCTTCCCTCAGCTCCTCTTCCTGTCGATGCCTTCGGGTCTCCGGCCCCTCACACCCTCCCTCCCCTGCCCCCGCCCCGGCCCGCCCTTGGCACTGCCACCTCTTCCTGCTGGCATGTCTGCGTTAATGCAAGTTCACTTGTTCTTGACAGGCGACCCAATGGCATGACTGTTGGATATATTTGCCTTTTTCCAATTTTAAAACGGTCTCGTGACACAAGGGAGAGAAAACCGCCTCTGCCAGCGTTTGTTTGTTGGCGCCTTGCGGGATCCACCATCTGCTCGCAACTCTGGGAATTCTCCTCCGCCACCACCTCCCCCTCCCCCAACTCCTACTCCCCTGGGCCGCGTCTTCATCGTCGTCAGCTCAAGCCAACGTATCCATCCTGTCTTTTTGCTTCACTCCCAGCGGCACTTTCGCGCCACTGTCCCCTTCGCTGAACTTTACCTTTGACCACTTCTCCACCTCCTCCTGGCTCCAGCTGGGGAAGAAACCCTTCAGCAGTTTGCGCGACGCCTCCTGGTACATGGCCTGTTTGGCTCGGTTCCTGGACCACTGCGGCACCCACTCCGCCCAGCGCAGTACGCCCAGTCCGAGGTACCTGGCGGCAGGCAGGGCAGCCTCCAGGTCCTGCTGGGTCTTTTGGAGGTGGGCGTCCAGCTTGGTGTGCTGCGGCAGCCCCCCGTTGACCGGCGTGTCCCTGTCGGCAAAGTACGGGTACTTCCCCAGAGTGTCCTCGTAAAACACGGCCACCCGGCCCTCCCGCTCCATGCCGAAAGAGCCGGGGTCCGGCCGTCCCGAGCAGGACGAGTCCAGGATGCCCCAGAATATGATGAACGGTTGTCCGGACAGCAGAGGAGGGCGGGCCGGTCTGGGAGGGCCGGCGGCGCAGAGGTCGGCCAAGGCAACGAACAGCAGCAGAAGCAGGCGCAGCAGGCGCAGCGAGACTGGAGGCTCCACGAGGACGGCCGCCGCTGAGAGTGTTGCGCTCGTTGTCCTCAAACTGGAGAGTCCCGGTTCCGGCTTTGGGTGTGGACCCCCGCGACGCTCGGTCCACGCCATCGAAGCGAGCTGCCTGCGAGGCTCTCACCTGTCCAGGCCTTCACAGCCAATCATGTTCCTGGAAAAGCACAAAGAGCGGGAGAGTCAGAGGACCCACAGGGGGACTACCAATGCAGATTAGCTTTATGCTAGAATTGGGTACATTTACGTTTTTTGTAAAAAAAAAAAAATGTCCATCAATGTAGGTTGTCTCTCTTTATCAAATAAAATAATCGAATCGAATCGAATCTAGGTCACATAATCCTCTTCCTACCAAACCAGTTCAAGCAGTAGTTTGAAAAAACAGCTGTTCTGTTATTTGTGCGTCCACACAAACAGCACGGTCTTGGAGCAGAAAGCTCTTGACAGAATTTCACTATTTCCTTTCCGGTGCCGAACAAAACAAAAAAAAAAAAAAAAAACAAGTCAGTTTCGAGTTGACAGTATTGTTGCAATGCGACATCTAAAACGCTGTTGAGGCCGTTAAACGGCACCTAAACTCAGTCGCAAGAAGTGAAGCAAAGCAACAAGAGGGAAGGATTATTTTGGGCGATTAATGTCTTAAATTAATTGCATGAACAAAAATGTCAGATATTCAGAAAGAAACCCCACTAATTGGTTCCTCTTGCACTTAGCTAGTGTTTTCCCCCCAGCAGCTTCTGGGTTGCCAGCAGGGGGGGTTTCCCAGTTTCCAGGAATGCACCGCTGGCAAGCCTCCCTCCAACCCACCAATAGCATCGAGTTCACTTTAGTGAAGAAAATCCGCTTCATGTTTTCCAGCCCTTTTTCTCAATTCTGGCCTTTTTTTTCTTGGGGGATTAAAGTTTACGTTAAGTGCTTTTGACTCATCCGGTCTTCCCTCCTCTCAGTTTTTACAGATCAGTCGCAGATTATGCACTTTTTTCATACGACTTGAATGGTTTCCTCAGACTCACGTTTCATAAGTAGCAGCCGGCAGTTGGTTAATATTTGATGTGCTCACTGAGTTGCTCAGCGGGGTTGCAGCTTTTTAAACAGGTTTCAGAGCTCAGCAAAAGCCAATGTGCTGCCGCAAGGCGGGATGTACGCCGGCAGCTTTAAACTAATGGTTCCCTCAGCGCCTGCACTTTTCTGGATTTATCGTTTAATTTAGGCTGAAATCCGAGAGGCCAGCAGGTAAATAAGGTGATGACTCAGGAAAACAAAGAAAAAAACAACAACAACATCCTCCAAAGATCCTTTGATCAGTCTTTTTTTCTTTAATCGTTGAAGATTATGTGCATAATTCAAAATATCTTGTCAACCAAAAAATAGGATCACAGCGAGGAATAATTCCCTTCTGACCTTCAAACTGATCTGATTTATGCATCCTTGTTTAGAATATGGACCTTTTTTTTTTTTTTTTTTTTTTTTTATAGCCGATGCTCTTTCATCATATTTTTCTCTCAAAATAATAGTTTCTCAAAAATGATAACTATTTTATTGTCCTCAGTGTTTTGTCATCTTTCTCTCCTTCTTATTCTATGACTCTTCACCAGACCATTTAATCAGTGAGTTCCTTTGTGCCGTTTGACAGCCTCTCTGTGGCGCGTCACCTCGTGTCACCGCTCGCTCCTCACTGTCACAGTCGGTCACAATCGAGTTGCCAGTCAGTGGCCACAAGACTCCTGCGGTTGATGAAGATTGCAGTTTAGTGTCAGGGCGGTTCAAAGTTCCCCGACAGAGGGAAAAAGCAGGAAGTGAAACAGCAGCAGCGCATTTTCCTCTTCTGCTTTCTGGCGCGTCGTTTGTTTCTTCGCACTCAGGCAGGTTGAATTTTTTTTTTTTGCCGAGTACAATTTCTTCATGTAAAGATTTAAACAAAACAAGCTGTTCGACCACCTGGGATTTTTTTTTTTTTTTTTTTTTTAAAGACTGCTTACAGGTTACAGCATCAATAATTTAGCAGCCCAACATGAGCTGCGGCGGGAAGAGAGGGAGAAAAAAGGCAGACAGGCTCTTTGAAGACGGCTACTGCAGCTGTTTTCAGCAGTGTATGTGTGCGCGTGTGTGCGTGTGTGTGTTCTTGTGTTCTTGTCTCGACTTGGAGATTGTTATTTCCACTGTGAATCACACGACTTTGCCAAGTTGTTGAAGATGTTGAGAAACTCCACCATTAGAGCGCCCAGACTTTTAAAAAAAGGATCTGACTTGTCAGAATGTCCAGGTGTCTCTCTGACTACAGACAGTTTGAGGTGAAACATGTAACCTCTCAACATCTGAAGTGAAGACAGAAAACAGAAGAAAAACTTTGGCAAAAAAAAAAAACAACAACAGTTTTGTTGTGTCGCCACTACTTTGTTTTGTCTTGATACTTTTTCAAATGTGTTTTTTATTCCAACAGAAAGGGGAGAGAGATGTCATTTTTTTCTTTCTGACACACCACAAAAAACACAAAAACCTTTCAAACTCTGGACCACATTAAATAACTCTGTGTTCGATGTTCTCGGATCATCTGCCCTTCCACAGCTTGTCACCTCACTGAGTAGGTCCGCCACCTGTCTCTCCTCAGACGCCTTCACCTGCGAGGACACTTGTCGGAGTTAAGAGTCTTTGGGTCTTTGAGATTTCCCCACTTTGGGAAGGAGGGGGGCGCTCTCTGCTACACTGCGCTGGCTGATGAGAAATCCTGCAGGTGTCAGCTGCACTTCACTCCGCCACTTTACAAATTGTGCAAAAGGGCAATTCACGACCGATGTTCAGTGATGAGCGCTGAAAATCTCCCTCATTATGCAACATTATTCATTTGCTTCATTCTGTGTTCGTTTGCTCGTTAATTCTTTTCATGAGAAATTAGCAATTTCACATATTTACACATACAGTAGAGTCTTGTCGCACCTATTCACTCATTTTATGAGGATTTTCAGTTTATTTGCATGTTAATAAAGGGCTTTGGAATTTACAAGTTGAGTTTTTCCCTTTTCAGAAAGTTCAAAAAGTCCCGATTAAAATGCAAAACCTGCAGCGAGTGCTTGCTTCCCTCCAACATGAGAGAAATATGGACGAGGGAATATGGCCGGTTCACTTTTTAATGAGAGGAGAAAAAATGTTGTGTGGTATGTGTGTGCTTCTCCACGGCTGGACTCGTGATTGTTTTGTTCTTATTTTGATTGCAGAAAAATCAGGCAGCCATGCTGTTGCTTATGCAGCTGCTGCTGCTTATGCTGTTGAGGTTAGCATGCACAGAACCGTTGGCCGCCTTTGACTACGAGTTCCACCTCGTCACTTCATGAAGAACCATCGAGAAGCAGGAGGAACGAGACTAGAAACAATATTGATGGACTCAAGCCTTAAAGTGGCAGTTCTTGATATCATTTCACCCCAAGATGTTTTGCGGTGCGGTTTCACCAAAACAAACCGGCTACCTGCGCGTCCTAGTGAGTACCGCACCTGCTTTGTTCAAACAAGGATAGAACACGATGGCATTGTACAAAGCTATAGTCTTAAGATTAAAACTGTTTTCCTGTAAATTACATTGGTTTGTGCAGAACGGTTTTCCAACTTACAGAACTTCCACGCCTGGAGAAACGTTCCCTAAAGTCCGAACTTCTATTTTAGGAATTTCAAATGGAATATAGTTACAGATCAAATTGGTCAGGGAGGAGTCAGAATAACGGAGTGAAGCTGTGTGGCTTCAGCTAGCAACAAAGGACAACTTTCTCTGTTTCATAGAGCATTGATAGGTGCAGCTGGTCCTAGACCCCGCTGCTGGGAGGAAACTGTGCATCACCTGACGTCTGCCCACTCCCGCTCAGCCCAGAGAGCCGCTGTAATTGGGCTAAAAGCAGAACATCCGTGTGTGGGTGGTCAGCGAATTAACATGTCCCACAGAGCGGGGGTGGCGCCTGAACTGGGCCTGACCTCTTCAGACCGCGGCTACGGTCCAGTCACGTGACTTCCTGTCGGAGGTGAAGCTCACCACCATCAGGCCGAATTGAGAAGGAAAACTGAAATTTGACTCTAAAAAGAAAGACAGAATGTAACTTGTAATTAGCCAACTCAGGGTCTTTTTTTCCATTGGTTTTTTAGCCGTCTTAGTGTTAAACTGACGTTCTCCGTTCGCAGAATAAGCTGCTGCATCACCAAGGGTGTAAGCCACTAATACCGAGGAGGTCAGAGGTCACAGTGGGGAGAAGGTTCAGCTCATATTGTATCTGGTCTGCCACAAAGAAGGCAATACTAAGACTTAAAAAGATTTGTTTTTTCATCAATACATGTATGTGCAAAATTCATTTCACCAATGTTCTCTAACAATAATAATTGTTTTCACCTTTTTAATGAAGTGCACCCCCTGATTCTTTTGCTTTCTCCACTTTTCTAAAGGTTTCTTCTATAAAATACTCAGTTCTGTAAATCAGCATTTTGTGATGTCACAAAGTGCACTGATAGTCCATTGACAAATCTCCCAGGTCAGGCAAATACCACCAGCCATGTGTTGCATCAGCCCTTGGAGACCACCGTGTGAGGGGAGGCTGTAAACAAAGGGCTAAATTTTCTGTTGTCTGTAAATCTACAAAGTCTTTTTGGATAATTGTTCATTACTCATTTGATTTTGCTCCTTTGGAACTTAGAAAATAATGTCTGACTAGGGGACCTTTAAAATCACATTAACCCAATTATTGAGAAATTACTAGCAAAATCTGAGTTGTTTTTTCCCCCCACTGTTGCATTGCTGCTCCCTTTGAATTCACCTCAGGCGAACTGTGAGAACAACTGTGAGAACACAGGTTGCTATTTTACGTGGCGGCTGCTGTTGATAGAATGCGTCGATCCTTTAAACCTTTTAATTTAGTGCTCAGGATGAAGCGTCAGCCAAACTGTTGTAACGTTGATACCAGGGACTGCAAGTCACTGTGATGTAATGCTTAACACTGCTGCGGCGCTCGCATTTCTCCTCTGTCCGCCCGACGTTGTGTTTGTTGCTGTGTTTATTTAAGGTTTTGCTTCTATGGTTTAAAGTAATTAACAGGATAATTTGTTTTGTTTTTTGTCGCTTAATTTTAGAATATTTTTCCCCCCTCTGTTTGTTGTAACACCGTCCTTGTCCAGTTTGTAATCCCCCCAGTGGCTGCTGGTGCAGAATAGTAAACGTCACGGCAGGCTAATCTGCTGAGACGAGGCTTGTGGTCTGTGTTTACCCTCCTGTCTGGACTGACGGAGTCTGAGACCCTCCGCCACTACTGTGCAGAGAACAAAGAGAGAACGCTTCAACCTTCAGTGGTTCAGCAGACACACTGCCAACACACGAGAAGCATCCAGAGTCCCTGCAGTTGGCCAACTGAACTCCTGCATGGACGTAATTCACAGTGGAGATCTCGGCAGTTTAGACTACTGCGTTTTGATCAGTAACGTTGTGAGGAAGAAAGTGTCCTTGAGCCGAGATTCACTTAACAAGTAGATCATCGTAAACCCGGCACTTTTTGTGTGCCTTCTTTGTATTTTGTCTGTTTTGATCTGCAAGTGTTGTTCTTGTACTGTGAAATCATGTCACATAAATTACTGTTTAATACAATAGATTAGCATCTAAAAAAAAAAAATGCCATTGATTAACAGTAGGAAACATCTCTTCTATTTAGTAGTGAAGTAGTGAAGTGAGCTTTTTTTTAAGGAGTCATGTGTTGTTTTAAAATATTGATACAGGAAGTAGAATCAATTTCTCCCATGATGGTGGTGCTCTCCCCTTCCTCTCCTCTTAGCTACGTGTTTTTCAGTGTCCAAGTCTGCAAACAGTTCACTTCTTCCATCACAAACCTCTCAGGAGATCTGGGAACGCCACCTTACACACTTTCTGTCACTGGACATGTTTGTCTAGTCCGCCATGATTTGGTATTGTAGCGTCAGCGTGCTAGGTAAGATGCTAAGTTAGCATGCTGATTGGGTGTGTGGCGTACACAGGATTAATCCATGAAATTAACTGTGCAGCGTTCTTCAGTGTGACGTGCACTTGGATTCTCGAAAACTGTAAATATTTTCCAAATATTTACAACTTCTGTTAAGTAAAAAAAACAAAACAAAACGTCAGTACAAAATCTGTGCCGAGAGCAACCCCCGCCGATATTTCTGCGCTTGACTGTTCTGACAGAAGTGGGAGATGTGGGACGCAGCTAGAGTTTTTTTTTCTTTTCTATCAGAAGTTGCTGCTGTTCCCTTCTTTGTGGTTGAGCGCGACAGAGCGACACTCACTTCCACCGTCGCCAGCGTCTGTTGGTGAAATCAGCTTCAACATTCCAGCCCTGTGAGGCAGAGGAAGGCGCAGCTCATTGATCGGCTGAGCGGAAACGCTCCCAGTCTTTAAAACCCGTCAAATCCACGGCTGTTATTGATGTTCCTGCCTGCAGTGCAGATTTTAAAAAGCGCTCTTGGCAAGCGGCAGAGTGAGGTACCGTCGATTTTCATGGCCGCGGTTTTGAAAAATGGAAGATGGACTTTTAGTGAATGTTTACGCGTCACATTTTAAGTGCAGTGCATATTGTCCTTTTTAGCACCTGTATTTAAACTTGGAGTGTATAAAATAAGATGCTTTTGATTGAATGCCTCATTTTTCTGTGGACGCTCTCAGGCAAACATTATATAACGTTTATTAGGATGCTCTACTGTTAGGTGGAAAAAAAATAAAACATTTATACCTATGGAAGGCTAATAATATGATTCTGACCGTTTATTTCAGTTTTATTACAAAGTATAACTTTAGCTACAACATGTGCTTTAGCTGCGCTGTCATATTTACTTTTCTCTGCTTTGGAATCAATGTCAATGCAAATGCACACGTTTGTGCAGGTGATAACACTCCTTTGTCTAATTGCTACCGAAAAGCTGGTTGCAGTTAGTTTTTCCTGTTTGGATCACTGACTTTAAAGAGAATCCGCCAAAAAGTATTCATGCCCGCTGTCAGTAATGACTGTGTTCAAGACCATCTCACACCTCAGATCTAAGAATTTTATCTAAGACAAAAAAAAAAACCCATACCTAGAAAAACAAACAACTGCTAGCTGAGTTGGATTGACAGGTTAGTTCCTGATGAGGTGGGATGAATAAAACACAGCGTCAATTTCTGTTTGCTTCCATAAATAAATGTCCACCTTAGTACCTTGTTATTTCATTCTGGGATGAATATTTTTAAAATCTTGAAAGTATTAATTTTTATATTATATTTTCAAACATTTGTATGTTTGCTGCTAATTAACATTTCGTCCTCGTAAAGGCCTCATTTGGCTAGTTGTACATTAACTGTGCAGAGCAGTGCAGCCGAACTCACCGAACCCGGGCTCCTTCCCGACCTTCCTCCTGGCAGTGCAGACATTGTCCAAGTGACGGCTCCTCACGCTGCGGTATTTTAGCACCCCGTGCTCTCTTTCATCTACTCCAGCGAGTGAAAACCAAGAGATCCGGCAGGACTGGCGATGACATGGATGTGCTGCGGGGCTAAGACACGGAGCCGGCAGAAACATCTGAAAGAGGGAACGATGGGAAGATGGAGGGGGAAAGGCAGGAAGTAGGAAACCAGTGAGCAGGGGGAAACAAAAGAAGTCAAGAGGAAGTCTGTCCACGAGATGACAGGGTGATGGGACTGGCAGGTGTGTGTGTGTAGGTGTGTGTGTGTGTGTGTGTGACCTCACCCTCAGCTGGACTAAGCTTTCTTACTGAGAGGCAGTAAGCAGGGTCAGCGTCGACCACAGCGACACATGACCAGCGACACGGGCCGTAATCCCATAATCCTCTGCTCTACCTCCGGCGCTCTCAGCCAAACAAACACCAGAGCTGTGAAGGATCACACCTGTCCTTCCTCCTCCCTCCCTCCTCCCCCCTGGCCCCTCCTTTCTCTCCCTCCCCCGTCTCCGCCCCCTGTCCCTCCCACTCCTCTGCCGTCCTTCCTTCACTTCCTCTTGACTCCTGCATCTTCCGCACACGTGGGCCGCACCGCTGGACGTTATATGAGGTTGATGAGATGTTGATCTGTGCATGTCCGACATTGGCCTCCGCTGCGTTGGCTACTTTCAGGATTAGAACATGTCAACATCAACATTGTGGTAAATAGTAAGAGGGTGGAACGTCAGTTTTGGGTTTCAACAAAAATAGTGTCTAAATATTGTTGTCAACTAAACAAATTTTACCATGTGATGATGTGAAAATGAGACAACGTGAATTTTGGTCATGCGACTATAATTATATATATTCCTCAAAAAACAATACTAGTTTTTACCTTTAGGGGAGCTGAATGGGATATTGATATTATTAGAGTTCAGGAACCTTTTTTTGGCTATGGACAGAAATGGCCATGTGCCATGACCTCTACAGCAGTGGTCCACAACCACCGGGCCGCGGACCGGTGCCGGTCCGTGGGTCATTTGGTACCGGGCCGCGAAACAATTTTATTTTGAAAAATTACCAGATTCTCTCCGTTACGTCCATCTAACGCTCAACTCTTGACGCATGTCAAGACACTTGTCTCAGTCTAATTATTAAACCCACAAGCTAGCGAGCAACATGAGTGTCGATCGGCATCTCCTCCACCTCCACCCCCCCCCCTCCCGTCAATGGCCGCGCGTTCATGCCGGTCCGTGAAAATATTGCCTCACATTAAGCCGGGCCGTGGTGCTAAAAAGGTTGGGGACCACTGCTCTTCAGTACCCCTCCTTGCTTACTATGCAGGCAGAACTGTGGCCCTATCAAACAGTAGCAAACAGATATTGTTTAATGCCAAAAGCAACATTGTTATATGCTAATAGACTATAAAAAAAAAACTAAGTACAAAGAGGAGGATGCCCTCTGGCTGCAATAAGATGGACTTGCTTTGTTACTTGACAGTGTTCATAAAAGAGTCATTGTACGTCCATTATATCCATTTCAGTTACATGCGGTTACATGCTGTTTTTAATCTTTATTTTTATTTTACTTTTAATTGTTGTCAAGTACCTTGGGTTGCATTTTAAGCATGAAAGGTGCTATACAAATAAAATTTGATTGATTGGTTGATTGATTGATTGATTGCTTGATTGACTGATTATAACTCCAGTAAAGGTTTAATGCTAAACTGGCCGTTGACTAAGTGCAGGGAGCCAGTTTGTTTTGGTATAACTGCAGCACAAAGCTATGACATCTGAGTGTTGAAATGCTGAACTGTAATCTGAGAATTTGAGATTGGATAAACTGCTCAATAGGTTCGTTTTTTCACCGTGTCAGCTCCAGCAATTACATAATAATTATTAAGGTTGAAATATTTTGCTCTTAAACTATAGTGTCAATGTCATTTTCTTTTTTTCTGGTTTCCCGGGTACTAACTGAAAAGCTGGATAGCATCTAAGGTATTTCGTTGGATATTTTGGATTGTTCTTAATTTACCAGTTATTTTGTTCTGTCAGGGATAACGATGGCCGAAATGTTGACAAAGGAGCCAGTCGTACAGGTTTTCTTGTTTTTTGTTTTTGTCGTCTATTGTAATGAAGCTTTTGAGATTTTGCGGGAAATGAGGCTCCACGGTGTTCAGATTTTTAGAGCAAATCACACATTTATGTTCCTCCAAACCACCGCCGCATCATCTTTCCTTCCTCGTTTGTGTCTTTTTTCATTTCGCCACTCATATTTCTGTCTCAGTCCTTTGCTCAGCTTCCGCACCTATTACGTTCTGTCTCTCTTTCCCAACCTGTCATATTTTCCATTAGAGCTGTCGCTGCACACAATAGCTAATAACCCGGCCAAAGAATCGCACCTGTGCTCCTGGGCTTTTTCTATAAATCCACATTTTTCTCCATTTTTTTTTTTTAAACCACAGCTGGGAACAATTTCAGCTGCGACTCTCTTGATGCTGAAGGCCAACGATGCAAACATTGGGCCAAGCAGATCGTACAGCCTGAAACCCTGCTTCTGCTCCTCACCGCGGGGGATTTCCGAAACATTTCCTGCCAATTCTGAAAGTAAAACAAATTAATTGCAGAAAAGCCGCAGTACTTGCTCTATAAGGGCTACACTCCCTAAGGCAACGCTCGTCGCTCTCTACATCCCTCACATGTCCCCTTGCGCACGTCGACTGTTGCATGTTCCTGTTTGTGGAGCGAAGCGTGTTGTGTTCCTCGCCGTCTGCATCCATCTTTGACTCTTGGATCCTACATATCTGAACTTTTCATCCTACCCCCACCGAGCCGCCCCACTCCCCCCTGCACTAAAAATACACACACGGCCCTGCAGGGAGTTCAGGATGAGAGCATGTGCCGCGTGCCAAGACAGACTATACATTATTATGTACTCGTTTGTCAGTGCTTGTGTATATGTCCTCTATAGTGTTTTGTCGGAAAATGTACTTTTTCTTTAATCTTTTTTTTTCTCCGCTCTTTGTCTATTTGAGTTACTATTGGGTTATACTGTTCAAAGAAAGACAACCGAATGCATCCCACCGCCTTTTTTGCGCTCAGATTTATTATCTTGCTCACGTTAGACACAAATAGACTTAAATTGCACCACTGTATTGAAAGAGCTCTTTGTACAGGTGTCGTCGTGACTTCTGCAGGCTTTTTGTTTGTGTAATTATGTCTCTCGAGAGGTATCGATGCATGCACGCTAGGATGTTTCTCGCTGGTTTGCCTTTTGCGTGAAGAAGACCTCGGGCCCGGACGCAGCGGGACAGACGGTGCACGTGGATTACACAAAGTTCACCAACAATTCCTTCAGGTTAAACTCAGGCAAGCCGTTATGGACACACACGCACACACACACATCCGAACAGCGCATCGCACACGTCAGATTGAATTCAATTCCCTTGGGTCATCCGATTTGCTGCTAGGTCATGCTTCCCCGAAAACAGATCAGCCAGGAAGCGCTGATGGCGATCGGAAGAGTTTGGGAGGACACGCCGCGGCTGATAAGAAGTTGGGAAAGGCGGAGTCTGACTAGGACTCTGAACTGCCGCCTACGCACCTTAATTAATCGGGTTTTGGCAGTTACAACATCATTAAGGTTGCACGTTTGGAGGGATTGCCAATGTTTTACCTCTATATTCTTGCAGATCCATCCTGAAAACCTCCCGTTCAAACAGTTTTCTGCCAAATGATCTGAGCAGTCAGTGTCCTTTGAGGAGAAAGGGACAAAAGAGGAGGTCACAAACGTTAAACTCCTTTAGAAATGGCTACAAAATTGACAGTTTCATCCAAACTAAGCAACATTACCTCATTAACAGAATGGCACTGGAGGCTTTTCTCTACTCCTGACTGACTTTACTAAGAAGTTGGTCAAACACCGCTTTGAAACTCCTGCCAGCTCCATATTCCAACTGTCTTCTCTGGTAGCGAAGATTGGCTTCTTTGAGTGTGTTGATTAAATGGCTTCAACCAATCAACTCTCAAGATTTGTTTGATGTTGTCTCCCATTTCTCAACATTATTCATGGGCTTCTTCGTTGGTGGATATGTGAAATATATCTTTTGTTAGTTAAACACTCAATGTAACTTGTCAGATTACAATGCAGTCAAGCTGGGGTGGGGTGGAGGGTTGGGGGGTGGTAAAAACCAACACATGATATTTAACGATGCCACCATGTAGATCGTCTCTAAGACAACTGACATTTGAGTGGAAAGCCTTTGGAGGGATCTGTTTGCATGAGAGCTCCCTCCAACGGTCAAACAGTGCAAGTCAGGGGGAGAAGAGAGCCGGTAGAAAAGCACAGGCACACAGATACAAAAGGCACACACACACACACACACACACACACACACACGTACACCGGCGTGAGTGGTATAACAGTTTGGCTGACGGTGCGGCTCTCAACTGAAAGATTTGCAGTGTGAAAGCACCTCTATTGTGTTTGTTTTTTTTGGTGTGACTGTATGCAGTAGGAATGTGAGGCTAACTGGCCTTTTTCCCCGACACAATAGGTCCCAACGGGTTCAGCTGCGACACCAGAGCCGATGCACAAAGGGGGAAAAAAAGCAAGAAGACGTGTGTGTGTGTGTGCGTGCGTGCGTGCGTGCGTGCGTGCGTGCGTGCGTGTGTGTGTGGCAGGGAGGATGGGCTTGGTAGCTTTGTGCGTAGTTATCGCAAACCTATGAATTTTTTGTACAACTGCTGCGAGGACAGTGACGAGATATCACATCTCTGCCGCATTCAGGGCTCTCCAGTCCAGCGGCCCTGAATTAAAAAGTCAAACTTGTCTAAAGTGGAAGGACTCTCTTCTTTCAATTTTGCTCCTTTTAAAGCTGGAGATTTTTTTTTGCTGGAGCTCAGTGATTGTGGCCTCGGAGGTGACCAAGTAAAGTTCCAAAAAGAGTTAATTTATGATAAGTTTAATACAGAACACCTTACTTTTGCTCTCGAGCAAGCTGATGATAAATCCGTGCAAACGTGCATGTGTGCGTGCGTGTGTGCGCCCGTGTGTGCCTGCGTCTGCGTGTGTTTGTCTTCAGGGGGATTTAGGGAGAACAAGCTGTTGACACTGTTTGAACTGGTCCGTTAATCTTCAGCACTCTTCAGGTGGCTCATCCCCATGGAAGCAGTGTGTGTGTGTGTGTGTGTGTGTGTGTGTGTGTGTGTGTGTGTGTGTGTGTGTCCTGTGTATCTGCGCTTAGTGAAGGGGTAAAGGGTCAATAACCACAGAGAGGCTGAATGGTGGGCAGTGGTGGAATGAAGCGTGTGTGTGTGTGTGTGTGTGTGTGTGTGTGTGTGTGTGTGTGTGTGAGAAACTGGGGGCAGAGCTGCTGTGGAGACTAATGACAATGGAGGCGGATGTGGACACGACGTGAAACCGGAACACTGCTCCTCAAAAAAAAAAAAAAAGCAGATGGAACGAAAGGGAAAGGTCGGAGAAATGTGGCTGGAGGGGGAAGAAAAAAGAGCTTGAGGTGAAAGTGACGAGAAGAAGTGGAAAAGGACTGAAAGCACGCCGAGTGATTCTTAGGCAGGGAAAAGCAGGACGAGGAAGGGATGGAAGGAGGAGTTGGAGAAACGCTTCTTTGATCTGAGTCTCATTTGAAAGAAAAGAATAGCTGTGTGTGTGTGTGTGTGTGTGTGTGTGTGTGTGTGTGTGTGTGTGTGTGTGTGTGTGTTCGCATGGCATTTTGAGGACCAACGCACATACCAACATTGTGTGGACATTTTTGGATAAATCTGACTTTTCAAAAAACATTATGATTGAATTTTAGTTCACGTTTAGAAGCAAAGTGTGAAGTGAGAGCAGCGAGTGTTCGAGTCGGGAGGTGGTTTGGCTTTGGCCCCATAAGTCAGCGTGCGGAGGTCGACGCAAGTCGTCACTTTGGTGGATGGATAAACGCGTGTGTGAGTGTGTGAGTGGCCCCATAGTCATTATTTGACAAGTTCTTACATGCACTGCAAGCACGTGCACTTTGTGTGAGCGTGTGCGTGTGAGAGAGCGAGAGAGAGAGAGAGAGAGAGAGAGAGAGAGTGTGTGTGTGTGTGTGTGTGTACTGAGGCCTATAAGCGGATGTTTTCTGAGCTTAGCAGCCGTGTCTCCCGTACACACACGCACGCGCACACACACATAAACGTATATACGCACACAGAGGTAGGTGTAAAAGTGGGGAAGGAGGGGAGGAAGGGAGGAAGGGAGCAGAAAAAAAGCATGTCCCAGGAATTTACAAATGAAAAGAGAAGGTTTTTCTCTTAATGCGATTAAATTTTTCCATTTCACCGCTCCTCCGCTCGACAGTTTCAGCTCTTTAGGAGCACAGAGCCGCAACGCAACGCTGTGCTGAAGACGGGACGGCGGGGGGGCGACGGAGTGGTGGTGGTGGGGAGCTGGCAGGGGGTAAACAGAATGGGGGGGGGGGGGGCGGGTGAGACGTGGCGCGAGAGAGTGAGGCTGGCAGACATTTTACATTTCGTGTAAAACCCACTTTGGCAGCGTCTCGTCTGGTTAACAGCCGAGCCAGCGCGGCGATTCAAACTGCGAAATTAAATTGAGACAGTGGCAGACAGAAACAGACGGAGAGGGTGAGAGATTGAAGTGGGAGGAGGGTGGCGGGGGGCAGGGAGGGACAGGGGTTGCAAAAGGATTAGCGGCGGGTAGACTGAGCATGTGCGAAGTGAAATGTGAAGTGTTTACACCATTTGGTTTAATTCATTAAACCAGACGATGTTGTTGCAGTTTGAACTCTGAGACGTTGCTTTTTTTTTTTTTTTTATTTTTTTATTTGGATTTTGCAACACAGTGAGCAAAGAGCTGGAACAGAACATTTTTCTCCGTCACGTATCGCCGCCGCGGCTCCGTGGAAGTCGGCATCGTTTAGAGCAGCATGTTTCAGCGGCGTCGTCCTGCTAGCGCCGCAGTCAGGGTTTTAAATTGAAGCCTCACTTGTTTTGACTAGACCCATTTCTCACTCCGGCGGAGCAGCCTCGTGCCATTAATTATCTAAAAAAAAAATTCAAGATCTCAAGAAAGCAGCGTTTTTAGCACTCTGTTTACATCCTCCCGCAAAAAACAACTAGCTCGACGCTTCCTAATAGAACTGTTGTTTGGGTGGAAATAGCGCCAACACCTGGCTGGGGGTGAGGTCAGTAACAGGGGAGATGTTTTTGTGACCTGATTGGTGAGGTCCTTGGTGACATCACAAAGGGCTCAGAACTACATATTAGCTCACACTTTCAAAAAAAAAGGATAGACTTGCCTGGTTCCTTCGTGTCGATGCTCTTATTGTTGTTCGAAAACATGAGGGATGTGGGCGTGGCATAAAACTACCTCACCAATAACAGGAGATTGTCAGGTTTCCCCAAACTGCTGTTCGAGACTTGGTTCTGACGTCAAGGAGGCTTTTTGCCCGTTATTTTCAATGATGTTGTAGGTATTTAAAAAGCCATTGTTGTGTTCATTCAAAAGATGCCACATTCAGTAGGCAGTAATATTTACCACAAGACGTTTCCCTCCACAGTGAGACAAACAATGTGCTGCTCCCCTCCGTGGGCAGCTGAAAGCCTCCTAAGTGGCTGTTTGGCCAGTTTCCCCGTTCTCTGCTGCTATTTGGACTTTTGGCCACAGTGACTGTCACTGTTGTCAGACAGAAACCACTAATCTGTGAACAATGCACATTTTTGACCAACCCAAAGGTCACACAGGGAAAAGCTGGATGAGGTTCTTTTGGGTCAGTTCTCACAAATCCATGATATATTTTTTTTCTCCATACGTCCAGTTGTAGACAAGTCCAGAAGAAGGAAAACAGCAAGCCTGCTTGAAACTTCATTTGGCTCGATGAAACATTTTCGGGCCAGTTTAATACAGGCCAATTAGATTTGCTTGCTCCCAGTGGAGCCACTTCAATACAATTTGCTTTTCACTTTGTAGTTTTTCATCCATAAAGACGATGATTAGCCTGGTCATGTTTTAACGTCAGACGTGTTTGTCGTGTGCTTGCAGTTTTTGTAATCAAATCAAATTATTTTCAAAATCGCAAATGAAACACAGCGTTGCTTTTAATAGCCCAGCATTGACAACAGAAGCAGGGCTATTCCACACGTAGAACCAGACCTTTAATACCCTGCCAAATACATTGAATATATTTCCAGTCATCAATGTCAACTCATGCCTTAAATCGTGTTTGACAGATCTCTGGTCCCTGCAGGGTCAATTAGACTTTGCAGGATGCAGACAACCTGTTCTACCTCTGCTTGAATAAAGGACAAATAGGAGAGGGGCTGCTGTGTAAAAAAAAAAACAGAAAACAAAAATCATTGTTGGGCAATTTGAACCGGTATGAAGAAATTTATATAAATACATAAATAAATAAAATGAATCAAATTGTTTGAACTCACTTTCTGACAAGCAGAGAAGTTGCAGACATGAAACAGAGACATTTTTATCCCGATAGTGGCAGAACTGTTGTCATGGGCTTTAGCAGCATTGAAGCGCATTGTCGGTCTTTATAGGCGAACCCAGCGCGCCTCGGGTCTTCTCTGAGCCACTGCTGTAAAAACAAACAGCCCAAATTCAGTGTCACGATACAGACTCGACAGGACAGCTTGGGTGAAAGTGCGCCACAATTACGTAGTGTAACACACGCACACACACACACAACTGAGAAGGCCTGCTCTCTGGATGTTGACCAGGAACTCGGGTCTCCATTCGGCCCTGGACCAGTGTCTTTGTGGCTCCAAAAATTGTTTCCTGCTCATGTCTGAGTTTGGTTAGAAATCCAATATCTTGGATTGAGGGAATCAACTCTGGATCCCCTGGCCTCTGTCTTGGAACTGGGTGACACTGTGTTGGCCCTGGATCAATGGTTGACTTGTCAAGGTTCTACCCCAAACATGACTGGGACAGGCCTCTGGAACCCAAGAGTCCGAGTCAAGGATAAGTCTTAATAGATGGTTTGACAGATACTTTTGACACCACTTGTATCCTTTTATGAAAAGCTAATTAACTGCTGTTTTGGCAAATGCTTGTGTCTGCAGATCAAGCTTTTTAAAATCTTACAGGTATAGTTGACATTAATGGTGAATGACCCTGTCAATAAGAAACCTGAAATATGTCGTCCCACCTAACCGTATCCTGCACCCATCAAAAAAGTAAAAAAAAAGAGAAGTGTTCAAACATGAAAATTTGCACCTCGCTATTTTTAGCAATTTTTGCATATCCTCAAGAGCATCCAGCATATGTGAATTTACAAGAGTTACAGGACTCTTTTTTTTTTATAATTGCAGAATGATTACAAAAACATTGAGGGTGAACTGCCCATTGTGTTGTTGTTTGCTTGTATCTTTCAGATAAAAACAAAGAAAAGAACATGTATTTCACAGTTTCCAAAGGGGGCTTTACTCTGCTGTGTGCCATTTGTTGTTCCCAGCCCCTCCTGAGGCTCCTTTGTGCCCACTTTTTTTTCTTATTTCTTTTTTTGCACCCATCTCTGTCCAGCAGAGTGTTACGGCCAGCCGTCGCGCCAGCAAACCAGGAAGTCAGCTCTCCTTCCAGCCTGCTGGGCTGCCAGCTCTCTCCTCTCTCTCAGGCCAACAGACTGTGGAGGAACGGGCCAGCCTCTCCAAGCTAATGGCTCGTGCCCTCCTCCCAGGGCTGAAAATGAACTGGAATGTTGTTTACCTCAAACACACCAGGCCGCCGCCAGGAAGAAAGATCGCACAACACAAAAACTCCGGCCCAAGTCTGCGGGTAATTTTCTATCCTGGCGGTGAGACCTGCTGCGGTAAAACAATCTCATTGATAACATTGCCTCTTTCATTTGATTTGCCCCCGTTTTGTTGTCTGGTTTTTGTTTTATTTTGGGAAGAGACAAGACAAAAACGGAGCCATGTCAGCCAGGCAATGGATTCAAGTCTGAGGATGGGCTTCACAGTAGTGTCATCAAGCTTAGCTATTGTGAAAAAGATCAACCTCGTTAAGTCAAAACAACAACCAGAAGAAGAGGTAAGAAAAGCAACGCTGGGCTGCCAGCGTGACACCACATCAAGTAAATAACCGACTTCAGATATTTGTCCTTTGGTAACCAATCAAGTTTGATTGCGACCAGGCGAGGCCCAGGTGGAAGCGACTTGGCGCCGCACATGACACTGAACCGAAATCGTTTTGTTTTGTCCTTTATTTTTTTTTCTCTCCAAAGAATGTGGACGTCCGTCTTGACGTGCGCGTAAAATATCGGCGACGCTGTGACCTGACAAGCGCTAGAAAGCCGGCGGAGGGGCCGTCGAGGCGCCATTACCGAGGGAGCCTCAAGTGGCTTTATATTCCACTTGATAACAAAGAGTCTTGATGTATGCCTTGGCGCATTTCATGTCTTTCAGTGTCTATCATGCAGCGTGGCCCCGAGGCAGATGGGGCCCGGCGGGCCATTGAGAGCCGCCCAGTCAGGAGTGAATGGGGTGACAATAAAGGTGAAGTGGGAGGTCCATTCAGCTGCCTTTTCACAGCCAACACAAGGCTTTCGGAGCGTTGATGGACGATGTCACGTTAAGTCAGAGGTCACTCGCGGGGGCCGCGGAGTCGCGTGTCAGTGCAGGGTCAAGGCCAAGATGAAGAGGGTTCAAGTTCAAAGTGACTTTGTAGCAGTTAGGATTTGGAAAGAGATGTAAACACTGTTTTGTTTTGGGTTTTTATGTTCCAATAATGCACATTACACGCTGAGATCTTTACTTTGAAAGAAATTTACTCATTTTTTTTCATAACTTCTACTGTGCACTTCAACCTTGGTCCGCCAGTTGGGATGTGACCCTAATCCACTGCATATATATCACGTGTCAGGTAAAATGATTGGACCAAGTTTCTTGAACTAAGCATTTGCCAAAGTAGTTTTTTCTCACTCTGAGACAATTAGACAAGCCCCTCGTGCAATTATCTAACAATAATAACAAATTGTATAAGTGAATAACTTAACATACTGACATTTGAAACAGCTGGCAGTTTATTTTAACTGTGCCCTCCTAAGTTGTAACAGCTGAGGCCAGGCCTCAGCACCTCGTACCACCGATGGCGACGACTGCGATATTGTTCATTGCGTTCCCTTCCCCCTCTTTTCTGACACTCTATTTAAGTGCTCAATTAACTTTCGGTGCGTAATGTGTGAAAACGAGGAGGAAGTGGGTGAACATTGCCAACACTTAGTGGAGCAGAAATCCCCCCTGAATGTTCGCTCAGAGATATAAAGGGCAGCCATTTGAGCACTAGTAGCGCTCCTGCTGAATCAACCAGGCATGCTGTGAGCTTCAGTGACCTTCACAACACCTCAGACCCAAATAAGACTATCGAGGAACCTGCTTCCCGGTTCCCTCGTTGATGTCTGCGAATTTATGACCTTTCGCGGAGCCTTTTCCGTGGTCTGCCTCGCCCCCCGGGTCACCAGAGTGTTTGTGTACTGAACTGATCCTTCCCAGCTACCGGCAGAGCGCAGTGAGATCATTTATTAAAGAGACGTTCCGGTGCTCCCTCCGACCACCAGGTCGTCAGGTATCGCCGTGGGGCTTTCCACAAAGCCGGATCAGAACTTAATAACAGGTTCCTCAGCGGCGCACTTGCAAACCTTCCCGAGCTTAGGAAGTTCCAAAATAAAGGGGAGTTTAAGTCGCACAGTTACACTTGACCAGATTTCATCCTTTTGTTGACTAAATGTGACATGGAAAGAAAACGTCACACCAGGTTGGCGCTAGGAAGGATCAGCGGGAAATCGACAAGGTGGACAAGTGGCTACAATAGTGACGCTGGAAACCTTCTGCAGTCCGTCACTAAAAATAGGATGAAAACTTTTCACCTGGGAGCAGCGCAGCAGCAAGCTTGGCAACTTTGACGCGCACGTACAAAAACTTGTTTCAGCACGGCAATCATTCAGTCTGGCTGCGGCATCTGCATTGTCATCTACTAAAGCCCTAAGAGTGCGACTTGTATTGGGCATGTATTGGTGGAGCTGCTCTGAAGGCTTTTTCATTTCCTTTGCTTTCATTTGCTTTGTTCCAGAGAGTATTTTCCTCCAAAACACCAGTACTCATCAGTGGTCATTTGGCAAATATGATTTAAATATATGCCAAATTACCACAATTTCCATCTCTGGTTGTGCATTGTACTTCCGCTGTGCCGTCGCAGGTGTGGTTTGATTGACTACAGCTACTCTTTCAGATTCAACGGAACGGAGTGAAAGCTTTCGTGATGGCCATACATGCAAAGACCGGTGGAAACGAGTCCCAAAACCAAGTGACTGGATTTGGCAACTTGGGGCCCCACCCTCCGAGGAGTGCAACCGGTTCACTCCAGAAGCGCATCAGCGAGAAAAAGAAAGGTTACATGCTTCCAAAGACATCAGAGCGTGAGAGGGGGAGAGCGGCGGCGGCATATTTCTGGCGTTAGCGGCTCGTTGTTTCTAACCATGCGAGTCGCAACCGAAGCCGCCACCCCCCCACCGACCACCCGCCCCTCTCCCCAAAATGTAGTGGAAGGACACTGGGAGAACGGTGACTGAATTTCTTGCTTGAACTTCTGATTTTGTGCTCGGGCGAGCGTGTCGGCGGGCGGGATTGAGTCTCGGTGCTGCGAAACCGCCGCTCGCGATAAGATGTAGACGCTTTTTCGATGCAGAAATGGCAGCGCAGTGGCGCGCGTTGGTTAACTGGTGGCTCCATGCTGTGAACAGTACGCACCACGCCCACCCGCCCGCGCGCGCACACACACACAAATGTACGCGAACCTCCTGGCGCCTGCATGTGGCGGCATCAGTTGAGTCATAGTTGTCTTGTCACACCCTCCTCACTGTGAACCTATTTGACCCTGCCGCACACACACACACACACACACACACACACACACGAAGAAAAGCGCAACACACGCTGGATGCAAACATCTGTTTTACCCCCACAAACACTTTTGAAAAAGATGAAACAACACAACTGTTTTTCATCCTGACACACACACACACACACACTAGTCGTACACACATCTTTCCTTACCTCCTGAAGTGTAGACATTCACACCCCCTCGGTGACTCTGACAACAGGACTCATCTGTCATCACACACACACACACACACACACACCAACAGAGGGGGAGAAAATAATGACCTGTTGTGTGTGTGTGTGTGTGTGTGTGTGTGTGTGTGTGTGTGTGCACGCATGTGTGTGCAAACAGCATGCACATTCCTGGAGCCACTGACCCAGGCTCTGTGGGTAACCATGACGACCACTGCTTCACCATGGAGACGACCGTTACTCCCTTTACTCGCCCTCCTCCACCCGCCTCGTCCCCCTCCCCTTTTGCTCTCGCCTCCCCCTGCTGCTCCCCTCCCACACCCACCCCGTACGTCCCCCCTTCCCCCCACCCCCGGGTCTCTGGCCATTCACTGCTGAAATCAGTCGATCCTTAAACAGAGGAGCCAGGTGTACACTTCACTTCCCAGCGCTCCTTGTCTCTCCCCCTCAAGTGGTGTTAGCCAGTAAAGGCTGATGTTGTGCTCTGTCCTCTCCTTCCTCTCCACCTTCTGCTGCTGCTGCTGCTATGCCGCACCACCCATCGCATACGTAGAAATATACAACTTAGTTACAGAAACGGTTCGATTCTACACAGTCCCAAACAGAGGACCAATGCTGTGATGCTGTGTGTACAGTGATAAGAAAAAAAAAAGTTCTTTGTTTATTCGGTCATTCAGTCATTTACTCGGGAAGCTGTGAGATCACAATCGATGGTGAGTCTGTTTTCTAGTCAGTGCAGACAAATCGCTACTACACCAGCAACAGCCTTTTGTCCAATCATCACACTTTGCTAGAATCACATAGTATAAGATATAAATCCACCAGTGAAAATTAACTTAAGCGAGAAAACCATTGTCTGCCGTCATATTGAAGGAAATTTCTCAGTCTGATTTATTTTCACCATCATTTTGTGAAAATAGAACGCTGCATCAAAGCTACAATAAGTCATTCAGTTCTTCTGTCGTCAATTTAAAGATGGATGGATGAGTGGGTGGGTGAACGGATGGATGGAGGAATGGAAGGATAGGTGATGGATGGATGGATGGATGAGTGAATGTTCCTCTGAATTTGTTCTTAGATGTGAACACATTGGACACAGATGACAGACAGAAACATTGTTGCGGCACAAACTGAAGCCTGACACCTGGGAGAATGTGGCAGGCAAAGCACTGAATCAAAGCTCTGCATGTTTTTTTTTTGTTTGGTTTTTTTTTCTTTCTTTTTTTTAAGGCAAATGCTGAAAGTCTGGCACCACAGACAAAAAAAAAAAAGATCTGGCACAGAATGAATTGGAAGCGCCGCGGGAGGGAAGACAATAAGACACAGGTGCACCACATTAGTGTGAGGCAACGTCACCATCCAATGAGTCGCTCTCTGACAAGCACGGCTGCCATGTTGGAAAGCTGTGAGCAGCAGCAACATACACTGGCACACACTCATCTTAGATCATCCTTTGTAAATGGTAGTAATTAACCTGGCTTGAGAGATGGAAGGTTCCCCAAATTATGTATTTTACATAAGAACTCTGATGGAGTCCCTATTGAAAAAGTAAGGCCAATTTAATCATCATGGCCAAAATAACGAATATGATTTTTTTCCCCTTTACTGCCAGTGTTACCAAGTGGCGAAAGCCCGAGGTTAGCAAACATTTACTATCTTTCACTAAACATTTGCCTAAGTCATCCAGAAATAAGGCAAAATGCATATTTATGGTAAATAAAATCTTCCAATTCTGATGAAAATATTGCTGCTGCAGCACTCACCCTATTTCTGTATTAGCAGCTTCCAGTCATTTCCTGTATTTCCTCCTCAGTTTTTTTTCAGTGGATGGTTTTAAGGGCATTCTTCTCTGCAAGCTTATCCTGGTTTTTCACCACAACTTAAAGTCGCTGATCAATGGAATCCTAAGTTCCATTTTCTTTTGGAAGCTGGCAAGATGGATGAGCAAGATTTTGATAATGAAATCTTCGCGATCTGGCTTTTTAAAATGGCTTATGGATTATTAATAGCTAAACTGCTCAAGTTAAATGTTTTTCATTAGGCTGTGTCCAATGTTAGATAATCAAGAAGGCGACCAATTGCTCGCCAACTGGTATTTGACCTGCGACCTGAGCTTAGAGATGACAGTTAAACAGCTGACTTTATTTAATCATAACAGAGCTGTTTTGTTTTGCCATATGGTTAAAACTCAATTTTCACTTTCAGGAGTTTGGATAAAAATGTTTTCCCAGGGATGACACAGATCTATTGAATGGAAGTCAGCAGCATATTTTCTTCACGTTCACGCGAAGCCAGCCCAGACAGCAGCGGCGGCCCCGAGTGGCAGCCCCAGAAAACACTCTGAGGTGACATTGAACAACACCACAAACACTTTCATGCCTACCAATCTGGCGGCTGCGCGATTCTTTATTCCGCAGATAAACCAAACAGACTCACTCGCAAGAAAATAGCTGTTCAGTCCATTTCTTTTGTCTGGTATTTTCCTCTGAGTCAACATGTTTTTCTTGCAATCGATCAGAGCTGATATCTTAGGTGAGCAGAGCGGCTTTATCAGTGTGACTTTGCAACCTTACGGAGCCAAGTTCTCGGTGCTGAGATCTCGTGTGATAAATCATCCCATTTCAACACACCTACGAACAAGCCAGAGCCACACCCAAAGGGTCACGATTGATCTTGGAAATAAAGTGGCTGTTTTAGAATCCTTTGTGCTGTGGAGAATTTAGATAGAGACCCGTGTTATCTGCAGGGATAACCTTTAGCTTCGTGGTTAGCCTGACAACGCCAACGTTAGTCAGCGTTCATGTTATTCTAAGTCCTCGGAACCTCGAATGCAGAGTGCCTGTCCTGGAATATGGGAAGTTTGTGAAATAACACCAAAATTGGCTCTCAAATTTTGTTTTTGTTTTGAAAGAATATGATAGAATAGGAAAGAAAAGGCTAGAATGGGATAATGGGTTTTTTTTTTTAAAAAAAAATGATTACAAAGTTTTTAAAAATGTATTTCTTATAATTTAGCATTTATTACCACATTAGCAAAAAAGAAAACAACCATTATTGTTTTTTCAGTCCCCTTGAAGTGAAGGTGTCCTAGAATCACTAGCAAAAAAATTACCCAGTTTGATTCAGAGTTTTCCCAGTGCCTTGAGTGTATAGTGATTTTTTTTTTTTTTTAAAGCTACTATAAATAAATTTACTCCTTGAAAGAGGAAAATATCAGGTCCATTGCCAAAGGGCATTCTTCCGCCGTCGCCACAGCAGTCCACCCACTTGCCATGCTCGGCTGTCACCACATCTTGAGTCACTGCCGAGCCTCGACTCATAAACGTGACTGATCTGAGTCTTGTGGGCGGCGGTGACTGACCTTCACCAAGTCGGTGACGTCGCAGACAGGAAGTCCTGCAGGGTCTGACTCGTTGCTGCCGGCGGAGGAGGACGGCCCAGAATCCTTCAGTGGTCGGAAGGATTCATCCTTAGTAGAGTGGTCTTTCCTCCACTGTCCCCTTAAATCGAATTGGGTAAGAAGACTGATGAGCTTCTCTTTGTGCGTGTGCGTGCACGTGCATGTGTGTGTGTGTGTGTGTGTGTGTGTGGAGGAGGTGAACGCTGTCTCTCCTCACCTGCTGTTTCGCTGCGCTTTCAAGAAGTCAATTTTTCAGAAATTTAGAAAGGCAGGCTCGTTTAAAGATTGATGACTATGAATCTTTGGAATCTTATTAAGGCCGCTGAATGGATTTTGCAGGCCTCAGGGTCAGAAAACTTGCACAACCAATAAAACACCATATAAAGAAAATCCGGATCGAACAAAAAAAAATGGAGAGAAAAAAAGTGTGTGTTTTCCTATACCTCCTCCATAACTGCAGCCCGACCTTCTCCCCCCTTTGCCATCTTGCGGGCAAATTTGTTTCATCAATTAATTTCTGATTAGCTTTGACTTTATAGATGCATTAAAAAAAGAAAATGGAAAGAAAGAAACGAAATCTATGATTATCTATTTACCCACCCCAAAGTTAGTTAATTTCCTTAATATTACAGAAAAATATAATTATTGTTTGTCTGTGTTCAAATCCCTGAAAATTTTGGTCAGATTGAATAGGATCCTTGTCTCACTAATAACAACATAAAACTGCGAAACTGATTTTGACAAAGGTCAGATTTCATGTCAATTCTATTCACAATTCAATTTAAATGATCACATTCGGGCCACATGGTGGCCAGGCAATCAGATTCGGGCCAACTGGGCCCATCGTGTAAATGTAACCAGGAGCTGTGTGCAAAGTCAAGTTCAAGTCTAGAGAATGGGATTGTGTGGTGGGAGTGGTGGAGTAAAGTGGATGCAAATAATGAAAAAAAAAATAGTTCGGAAACAACTTTCCAGACAGCACCCCATGGTTGACGCCCAACTTTAAACCTCCCCTAAACGTCTCTCCTGTCCAAACGTCTCTCTCAATAAGCAGGAACAGATTCTTCTGCTTAAGCCTTTGGAGTTTTGCGGCAGTAACTGAAACCAGCCTCGCTAATCTTCAAAGTAAACAAATGAAGAAAACATTCATCAAATGCAACACGGCACACACAAAACAATGTCAAAGCTCAATTTGCCGGATATAAAAAAAAAATCAAACCAGCCAGTGATGGGTTCAGGTGAATTGTGATGTTTAATTGATTTTAATTACAATGCCAAATTTGGTTCTGTTCGATTTTATGGTTTATTTATCAAATGAAACAAAGCAGATGGTAAAAGAAAAATTTCTCATGAACAAATCTGTTCATATTCTCCCGACTGCACTAGCTGCTTTCTATTGCCGCTGTGTGCCTGCCGTCCTCTCACCTTGCTCCCTGAAAGCACTGAAGCCTTACCTTCTCCAGCCACGCGCAACCATCTCCCACGGTGGTCGCTCTCGGTCTCCGAGGCCCCGGCTTGGTTTCTCTCTCCCATTGGGCCATGGCCTGCCTCCTCAAACAGGCTTTATTGATTAGACAACCTCAAGAGTGGTTCGCCGTGAAAGCCTCAAACTTCCTGCCTGCTTCTGTGGCTTCTGTAGCGTCAGTTTGAGTTTGGCTGTCTTGATCATTCTTCCGAGGCTGTGTTTCACTCCCAAAACCAGGAACTTTGACTGCTTGTCAAGACAAAACTTTTTTTTCTTCAATTTACAAGCTCTATTTAAAAAAAAATAAAGATACAATTTCTTTTCAAAACAAAGACCACTTTTCCTGCACTTTGTGACAGAGCCAGTCAGAGACAACCAACCATCCGCACTCATGCTAACACTTAAGAGGCCGTTGAGAGTAGGAGATGAATTGCCAGTTAGCCAAACACGTTTGTCTTTGTACTGTGGGAATAAATATAAACATTTTCATTTGGATAAAAAAAAAATTGTCAGTGTTAAAAAAAGCACTGAGCAAGCTGCCCTTGAACACACAGAAGAAGACAAATGACGAATTCAGGAAGTGACAACCAGTCTAGCTGCTGCTAAAGATATTAGCGTAATTGCAACAGTAGCAATACATGACGTAGCATCAAGGCATCGCGGCGGGAAGCCCGGAGCTGTAGCTACATGTCGGTACAAAAATTTGATTGGCCAGCTTGACAGCAGGTTCACTCACCATCAAGTCCTCTACGTTAAAAATGTTTTCTACGCATTCGTAACTTGTTGGATATTTAAATTAAAACCCAGCATATTTGGGGAACGTCTCTGCTATTGTTCCCTATTTTCATGGAACAAATTTTTGCCTCTTTCCTCAGAAGTGCCAGCTGTTTCCTCCTCCTGTGGCGTGTTGCCCTCTGTCCTTCTCTCCAACTTGGCAATCGAGAAAGTGGAAACGCCATGAAAACAAAGCAAAAATAAATAAATAAACAAAGCCACATCTGGCTATATATAGCGTCGACAATATTTGGGGGAGGTGTAAGCGAGGCAGCCCACGCCGCCTCCGTTCATGTTATTGCAGAGCGGTGGCGTCATGCACCAGCAGAGGTGACACCGCAGGTACTTAAGCCTTGCCTGGCTGTTTTCTTTTTTTCTCTCTCTCTCTCTTCCCATCTCCCCCCTGTCTCTCTTTTATCTCGTCACCCCCCCGGTCCTCGTCTGCATTCATCTTCGCCGTCTGCTCATCTGCGCCATTTCGGTCCTCATCACCTCCTTTTTTCATCTCCTGTCAAATGATCTCGGAGACCAGTTTGATCCCCAGACCAGCCCCCCCCTTCCCTTTCTCCCTCCCCCACTCTCCCCTCTTTCTCCCCCTCCCCCGCTCTCACTCCGTTCCTGATTGCCTTTCCTTCACTCTCTCATTCTCATGCTCATCTGGCTGCCTCCTTCCATCCTCTCGCCCTCCTTTGTTCCTCTGCTCTTGTCACCTGGCATGTCTCTCTCTCCTCTCGCAACCTTTTCTCTTCTTCCCATCCCATCTCTATCCTTCCTTTTTTTAGCAGTCCTCTCCTACTCCCTCTTCTCTCCCCTTATTTGTCTTTCCTGAAGATTTTTCTGCGTCATTGACGTTCACCTTTCTCTGCGTTTTCTTTTCTCTGTTGTCTTTTCTCCAATCTGCTCCATGTTATGCAATATAAAAAATAATTTATTCTGGAGAGGGAATTGTTTAAATGTTCTGAATAGTCAAATGTATAACTCTGGTTCTCTTTAGCGCCATGCAGGTTGGGAGCCAGTGCCAGTTGTAAATAGACGAGTGGCAGGGTGAATCCTGGAAATCCGCCACATCATTGGAGAGCTGACAGACTGCACTGGATTCTGTTCTTGGGGAGAGAAGACACTCAAAAGAAGAAACTGAATGTAACTCTAACCCAAACACAGTAGGTGCAAAGTGATATTGTTGGGTTTTTTTTGTTTATATTTGAATTTGTGAAGATTTTAATGTCAAAGTCCCAGTGATTGTCACAATCATTGGGTGATCTAACACCACAATTACAACCCTGAATCCTGAGTACCAAGCAATGCAAGGCGATGGGTACCAATTTTACAGTCTTTGGTATGACCCGGCTGGGGATCGAACCCACAACCTACCAATTTATAGCTTCACTGTTATAAGGTCACAGTGAAAACATTTAATAATACAAACATCTACAGAGACAATTAGAATGATAATAAAAACAATCATCACATTTCAGGAATCTACTTATTGTCACTCTTATGTGAGTCATGCTCTCACCATGTGGCCTCCTCAGGAAAAAATGCTGGCTCCGACACTGAATGACTGTTCTGAACTGAATAAGAGGAAGCAGCAAGCAGCTACTCAAGAGGTTGAATGTCTGGTGTGTCCCTCCAGCTGTTGCTGGTCCACTGTGACTGACTGACTGAAGGTTTGTCCAATCACCCTCAGCCTTCAGTTTTGGAGCAGGCTTCCTCTTTCTATACACTTTCTCTGAGTTCTGTCACAGATGGATGCATAAAATAGATCCAACCGATTTAGGAAACCTTCTGCCCAGTCTGACTAACCTGATTGCTTGAGGAAGCCAGTGAAGCCGATAATGCCGACAGAAAATGCAGTCTTCCAGATGGCGTCAAGATGGACAAGCTAGAATTTAGAGATCCACCTGGTAAGAAGAACACGCAAAAAACGCATATCCACAAGAGCCAGAGACCCGACCCAACCTGGGGTTGGGTTGGGTTGGGTCTTCTGCGTCCGTCTCACTCTCGCAGGAGACGTTGCTCAAGAAGTCTCTTTGTCAAACAAACTTTTTCTCCTTTTGTGCTCTTGTGTACACGCAGCCCTCCAGTCATCAATGGAACTTTCCTTCCACAACCTTCCCACACTCCTTTTTTTTTCTCAGCACGATGGCTTGTTATTCTCTCTGTCACTCTCTCACTTGTCTTCAAATGCCGGAACCCTCTCTCTACCTCTTATCTATCATTTCCTTTTGCCTCTCTCTTCATTGTCTCTCGCCATTAGCTTACCAGTCCGTCTCTGCTCTCCGCTGTCAGATTTTCTTTCAGGCTCTGTGACCCTCATTCTTTTTCTCCTCTCTTCTCTCTTCCTCTTCCTCGCTACCCGTGCCTGAGGACCGCCCCCTCCGCCCCCCAGCACCAGTCGCTCCACCGGCGGCCCGTTCCATCACGCACGTGCACGCAACACGCACGCCACTAGCTCATTCATATTCCACCTGTGTCAGTCTCCTTGGAGTTGCCTGAGGGAATCAAATCCACCTTCAAATTTATCTTTATATTCTTATTCCCTCTTTGACTCAAGGTCTTTTCTTTTCTCTATTTTTCTCCTCGCCGCATTGTGTGTTTGGCCAAGTAAGTGAATATAATGGGAGCCTTTTTCTTTTTTCCTTTTTTTAAAGAATTAGTTTTGATTTTACACCGACAGAATTTTCTTTTCTTAAAAAAAAAAAAGGCTGTTTCGAAAAGGCACAAGTAGACGTGCTGCCATTATCTGTCTGTTAAAGTTGTGCCGTGCCTCTCGGTTGTCAATGCACAGCGCAACACACATCTCAGAAAAAGAAACAGGCAAGGTGAAAAGTGAGGGGGGAAAAAACAAACGATGAAAAAGGAGGAAAATCCTTTCTAGTGTGTGTAGAGGACAGTCAAGGATACTTGCAGCTTTAAAGGGTTTCACACCAGTGTTATTTCATTATTTCCCTTTTTTTCATGTTTTTTTTTGCGAGGACTGTTACACGCTGCTGTCAGCCGGGTGAGATAAAAAAAAAAATGGGAACACAAAGCTCAAAAGTGAAGTGAGACATAACCTTTTTTTTTTCTTTTTTTCCTTGCTTTTACCTTGAATCGTCTTTGGTTTTGCGAGAAACGCAATTCTTCAAAGGGGCCGAGGAACATTTATGATAGTGTTGCATATTTCCTGTCCGCGTCTGAGCGACTCGCAATTTCACAGCTTCCCACCACTGTCTCACAGAGACGACTCGGGTGTCATCAAAGCACCTCAGCGTCAGGGGCCCAAGGCCGGTCACACAGTCGGCTCTATTATTATGGTTTTAAAATCGACTTTAGTCATCCTTAAAGTGCTCCACATTATCAAAAGTAACAACAACTTTAGATATTGTCTCATTATAACTATACAGAGCTTTTCCTGTTTGTTGAAGTCGTTACTTTCTGCGTCGGGTGATTGAATTCAAGTCTGCCTGGAAGCCCCGTTTCTCTCATGTCTTGCACTCCAATTAGTTTTGACAGCAGGTGCATCACGATTCAACAGTTTTCTCATCCGACTGGTCGCTGAGTAACTCAACCTGCACTTATTTAAAGTGGCACTGAGTTGCTTCTCCTTCCTTAAAACTGTAGTCCCACAATCGCTCCGAAACGTTTTGTCGGACTCGCCAATGGGTGAGAGAGCGGCGCCATCCCTCCCACTGACACAGACCAGTCCGTGTCACCTGATGATGTTGGATTATGTAACCTTGGTTGCCTGCCTAGCATCCTGTCAAGTCTAGGTTGTCCATAGGTGTGAGTGTGGGTGGATTTTTTTCCCTCTATCTCTCCGTGTAGCCCTGTGATTAACTGGCCACTTGTCCAGAGTGCAACACACCTTCACCTGGAAGGACTATCCATAGCTGCAGTGTGAACACGAGAACTAAAAACCCTAATTTAATGGATATCATGTGGGTGATATTAATCCGGTGATTCAAGCATTTTTGTGCCAGTTATCATTTTCTGAAAGAATCTTGGGATTTTTTTTTGGGACGCTGTGCAATTTCTTCATTTTGTATTGTTTCAGTTCAGCTTTATTTCTTCTGGCTGTATCAAAACAACATAATCTCAGGGCACTGCAACAAACAGTGCCAGTGTTCCTTTTTTTAAATATATTTTTTAATTAAATCAATAACGCCTGACCATGCAATTTGTAAGCTGCCCTGTCAGATAAAGCCACATAAATCTCTCATTTATGTTGACATCCTGTGACCAGCGAACAGTTCACGTTCGTTATCTGAAAATAGCAGAAAATAGCAGCAGAGAAATGTACGAAACAGACACTGTTCACTGACGGACGGTTTCCTCTTCTGCATCCACCGATATTTATTGTTAGTTGAATCAAAACTAATTCAGCCGTTCCCTCGGTTCGCTGAGCTGCAGGATCCTCGTAAGGAAGGAAGGGGGAAAAAAGCCCATGTGAAATCACACGCTCAGTTAAACCAGGAATGTTTTTTTTTGTTTTGATTTTTTTTCCACCTTTTCTTTCTAAATTTAGTTGGCTGGCGGAGTCGAGGCTGAGCGCCATCATTCCTCACACCCCCCCCGACCCCCACCACCACCCTCTCTGTCTCTCCTTCAGGAGAAAGGTCAGTTCTCACTAGGAGACCCACCCGCCTGTCGCAGACACACACAAACACACAGACGCACACAGTTACACAAGTGTGTGTCGGCGCGTGTGTCTGTGTGTGTGAGACCGTGGCAGTTTGCTGTGGTGATGTATGCACGGACACGTGGACGTGAGGATGGAGGAGTGTGTCAGCGCCTCTTTTTCGGCACCGAGCGTGTGTGTGCGTGTGTGTGTGTCACTGTGTGCATTGTGCGCCACTGGTGAAATGTGTGAGAGAGAGAGACAGCAAAGAATGGGGTGTGAACGTGCTTGTGCGCGTGCGCGCCTGCCATATGTCCGCGGCTTGTGCGCGAGCGCGATTAAGTGATGGAAATAGATATAGGTATTTACAGCACAGTGTCTCCTTGCGGTAACCATGACGACGTCACACTGGGAGAGGCTGCCTGTCTGGATGCATTATGACATTAGTGTTTAACATCCAAAACACACACGCACGCACACGTACGCACACGATCACGCTGTCACACTGTCTCTCTTTGTGTTGGCGTGCGACGGATCAACGCACACGCGCGCGCGCGTCCGCAGGCTGCGAATCCTGCCATTTCTATAAACATGCACGCAAAAAAAAAAAAAGATGCTGCGCTCCGCCCATGTCCCGCACTCCAGCTTCATGAGGAGAAACGCGCGCAGCTCTTAACCATTCACACGCACACACAAGCACAAACTTAAGTGGAGCCGGAAGGAAACCTGGTAGCACTCTCGGGTGGAAGCTTGCAGGTCTCTGAAGTGCTCTGCGCATGTGTGCGTTTGCGTGTCTTTGTGCGTTTGTGAATGTTTAAGAGCTGCACGTACATGCGTGTGTGTGTTTGTGTGTGTGGGAGGGTGGGTGTGTGTGTTTTGCAGAGCAGATGTAATCAACTAGAAACCCCGTACATCAAATCATATTTTCTTCCCATCTATAGTGACACTATGTTCACATGCTGAGATGTGTTGGTGGCTTTTACTATTGATCAGATGAGACACACACACACAAAGTCAAGGACATTAGAATAAAGATTCTATATATAAAGCATTTGTATAATGTCATTAGTTTTTTGTTATCGTAATGATGTCATGTCATCCAGGACATTTCAAGGTATTTCAGCATAAAGCAGTTGTAAAACTCCACCTGTGACCTGTGAGGTGCGGGTGTTGGTTTTTCCTGTTGCAGCAGCAACAGCTCGCCAGGTGACTCACACAGCGAGTCAACAGCAGCCCCATTATTAATTTAAACGACAGGAAAACACGGGAGCGCAGCCCGAAAAACACACATCTCACCCTGTCTCACTGCGCTCTGGCCGAGGTCTCACACCTGTGCTGTTAAAACAGCTGGGGGGCTTCTTCTTCTCTTTCTTCTTCTTCTGCTTTGCCTAACAGTGACAGTCATTTCTTGATGTGATCTGAAGAAGAAGAAGAAGAAGAAGAAGAAGAAGAAGAAGAAGAAGAAGAAGAAGAAGAAGAAATAGAAGAAGAAATAAACCCCGTACTTGATCTCGGATAACCAACCCCACCCGACCCCATGGTCGGCGTCACACGGTGCGACCTGTGATCGTGCGAGCAAGGCTTTTCACCATGATGAAGACGTGTTCCCAAAGAATTTATCCACGCACACTGTGAGAGCGTGTGCCTGTGTGATAGCGCAGGTGTGTGTTTGATGGGCGACACTGCCCGGGGGTGGTTGGTGGGAGGGAGAGGGAGTGAATCATTCCCCCGAACAGACCACCGCGACAGCGTGATATCAGATGCATTATTTGATGATTGGATCGCCGGCTACAAAAGCTGATAGATCTGCGCCTGAAATTGATTTCTGTCTGGATGTGACTCTCTCCCCCTCGCTCTACCCCGACGCGCGCGCAAACGCGCTCGTGCGCGCGCCACACACACGTGCGCGTGCGGCGGCTACGAGACAGAAAAGCCAGGGGAAACTAATTACCAGTTCACGGAGTGTCTGAGAGAGGCGAACCTCGATGAAAACACCTGAAGGACTGGCAGACCAGCGACTGGGGACAAAATAAATTGGGAAATTAATGTTCTATTATTGGGCCAGCTGTGTGTGTGTGTGTGAGCGTGCGAATGTGTGTGTGTGTGAGCGTGCGAGTGTGTGGCCGTGTGTGCGTGTGCACACAGCAACGTTTGTCTGCAGGTCAAGCACTTTCTTATTAAAAAAAAAAAAAAAAAAAAAAAACACCGGTAAATTAACAAGTGAACTTTGAGGTTCCAGTCCTTCACTATTTGATACACACACTGATGCTGATGATCCGGCTGATTTGCCACCGAGCAACATACAGGAGATTAGAGTGTTGGGTTTTTCTTCAGGAGTCACCTCAGGAATGTCAGGACGTCAGCAGATGTTTAGATGTTTTGGAGATAAAGCCAGACAGGGATGGTTTGGCCGCGCACAGAAGAAATGATGATGGTGAATGTATCAGCAGAAGGATGCTGAAGTTGGAAGAGCCAGGCAGGAGGCCTGGAGCGAGGAAGAGCAGAGGGGGGATTTATGGATGTGGTGAAAGAGGACGTCGAGCTAGCTGGCGTCAGGCAGGTCATTTTTCTGACGCTTCGGGTCGGGCGGTTTCATTTTCATCAACATATTTTGGAACTTCAACAGCGTGACAAGCAGCCAGGACTGTCTGCCAACCTAATGCATCATAATGCAACAACCTGGGAGTGGCAGTAAAGGCTGGAGTGTCACTTTATGTTTCCGGTGATCCATTTCTGACGTTTTCCTCTCAAGTGGCACCGATCGTATCGGTTGCATAAATGTGTCATCAGAGCGGGGGAAAAAACAGTGGAACTGGATGTCATCAGATCCAATTCAGGCCTAAATTGAATATGCATCCAGGGTCTTACCAGTGCATCTGTAGTCTGACCAGAACGGCAACCTTGTGACTCATGGATTTAAAAAATGCAATGATGGAGCATTTTAATGACCTAATTACTCGTGCTAATCAAGACATCCATGGCCCTAATGAAATAATGGGTTTCCTTCTTTCTCCTCCGTCTTCAAACGCAAATAGTATTCAGGGCAGCCCTGAATGCTTTGCATTCCCAGGTTGTGGTTCTACTCTGGCTTTGTTGACATCAGGAAGTGGAATAATTTGAAGATGTGACATCAAGTGGGAACACTGTTATGCCATTCCTACTATTTAGATACCAACCAAATCTCTTGCACAGGGCCTTTATAAGTTTCTGACAGGAGCCTGTTTTGTCCAACTTCACCCGTGTGTGTGTGTGTGTGTGTGTGTGTGTGTGTGTGTGTGTGTGTGTGTGTGTGTGTGTGTGTGTGTGTGTGTGTGTGTGTGTCAGCCCTTTGTCTCAACACAAGTGGCGGACCTTCTGCATTCATTGTCTGAGCATCGCCAACAACTTTGCTCTGAGCCCGTGTGTGTGTGTGTGTGTGTGTGTGTGTGTGTGTGTGTGTTTGCCTAGCGTGTGTAGGTGATAACGGCGCATGCGAGGGTTAATTAAGTACGGGTCTGTGAAACAATCCCCCACAGAATCAATCTTCATCTCCAAAGTGTCGATTGTGGCCTCGGCTTTATTGTCCAACTTTAGCGGCCCCCCTCCACTAAGACTCTGAATGGGGGAACAAATCCCTGCCGATTGTGCCGGAGACTCACCGCAGAAGGTTTCCAAAGAGCTGCGAGACAATGACGCGGCACAGGTGACGTTGATAAATGATTTGTTGTTACGTCCAGGAGGAATTTAACCACGGTCCAAAGCTTTTTGCTTTTTATTTTTTCCGGCAGCTAACAGTCCAGGCAGGGCCCTGGGGAGCTCTGCGTGGTTCCTCACACAATCCCAACTTGGCACCATCTTAACTGTGCCCACATGACTGTGGAAAATTCAGGCAACCATGGTGCAAACAGTCAATTTTCCAACAGACTGTGACTATATTTGATTTTGTGTGATTTTGTTTCCCTCAGTGCAGCAATATTTCCCTTTAGATATTCACAAAATTCTTACATTTCAGTTTGGACTGGTGTAGAATTGCTTATGCGGTACCACAGATTGAAAACTTCTCTTATGGCGCTTTTCTATTAGACAGTTTCTGCACCACTTGCCGAGGTGGCAAAAGGTTCCTCAATGTCAAATGTTACGTATGGTACCATGCGGTGGCATATTTATTACATAATATGGATATGGTAGTCTCGTATTTGTACTATGAGTTGAATATGCTACTCTGATGAGTCACTCTCATGAATCATCCTGTGTTGTCACTCTCTGTCCAATCAGTGACCTGCAGTCTGTTGACATCACATGTTTGTATGTGCGGGCATTTGCTAAAATTGCACCTGACACCAAGAACAACTACTACCCAAGAGACTACTTTAGGTGCCGCCACATGCTAACATGGGACCTTTGGAGCTCCATCTTTAACGCTGTCTGAACCAAGCAAAACATAAAACATTTCGAGGTGTTTGCCTCGCTCCCCCGAACAACAGTTAGCCCAGCCAGACCCGAGTAAACACTCAACTCCGCTCGGCATTGTCGCTTCTTATTTCGTCTCATGGTCAATGGCGAGGCTCTTACAGATTTTTTCAGTCGTGTTTACAAAAGAAATGTTTATACCTTGAACCTGTCTGCCATCAACATGGCTTCACGCCGGTGCTTTCACGCAAAGAGACAGATGTTAACAAAAAACCCTCCATGTGTCACCGCTCAGTTTCCCTATGGATAGTTCCATCTATGCTAAGACACCGCTCTGATCTCGATAAACTTTTTAAAACAAATGCTGATTTGGCATCACGGCAGTGGCAACCGACCTTCTCTTAACGGCAGAAGCCGGTCAGAGGGAACCAGACGGGGCCCAACTCTCCCTGTACCAGGTTCACCTCCCGCCAGCGTATAGGAAGGGGTTCAATCTGGCGGTTTCGGCGATGTTGTTGCGTGCGTGTCTGTGCGTGTGTGTGTGTGCGTGTGTGTGAGGGAGATGGGTTTTACCTCTCTGTCAGAACTCTTCTGTCACACTCGGTAATGATCAAAGCCCTCGGTGGGACCCCCGACCGCACACACTCACAGCCAAGCAGCCAACTGGACAGGAATTGCTCAGCCATGCAAGGCCACGCTCCACACGGCTCACGCTGGAGCTCGCACGCACACACACACACACGTATTGATACACACCAGCATGCACGCTACTCCTCCCCTGTTCCGTGTCTTTTACCTCCCCCTCCTCCCACCACCACCACCACCACCTTCCTTTTCTTATTCTCTTCCCCGCTCCTCACATCGTGCTGTGTACCTCTGCGTTGCTTCAGCTTCTGAGTTAAGAGTTCTGTGTTTAATGTCGCACCGCTTGTTGTCGGTCTCGCTCAGCTCCCGCTGTCTCCTGTCTCACACACACACACACGCTGCTGCTGCTGCTGCTGCTGGTCGCGCCGTTTCTCTGTGCTTGCAGTTTTATTTGAATTTATTCCGCCGCGCTCTCGCTTTCTTTGTCAGCGTAGATGCTCCAGACTGTCGCATCTCCTCCTCCTGTCACGCCGTAATCACTGTCATCAACTCTTACAGCCATTCTTTGCCTTTGTGTACGATACTTACGGCTATTTTTCCAAAACCAACACACCGCGGCTGTTTGCACACTCTTTAGTCCGTATTTTGTGAGGAAGGCAAATAAGACAAACCTCCCAGGCTTAATTGGATCCACATGATGAAACACTTTTATTAAAGTTCAGACAAAATATTAAACACATCCCACTTAAAATGGTTCTGATATCTACTGTTGCTTCTGTGTGAACTTTATCACCAGCTAACACAGGATGTGTTTCATTGATGCTGTTTCCCTGTGTTCTTCTCTTCTGCTTTCCTCTTTCTCTTCTCTTTTGTTCTCTTCTCTTCCCATCTTTACATTTTTTTCACTCTTGTCATCTTTCTTTCTCAATCATTTCTTCTCATTCTTCTCTCTCAGGCTTCTAGCTTGCCCATCAAAGTGTATAAAAGCGAAAAGGGAAAAAGATAAATCTGAGCTCACAACCGTCTCAAAGCAGGAATGTCTGCATATTGAATCAAAGCCACAATGACTCCCTTGGATTTTATTTTTCATTTTTGCGTCTTTGTCACGACTTCTGGATGGTGCTGGCGTAAATCTGACATTCTTCTTTATTTTAATGCTCCTCTTCATCGAAAAATGATCCTCATTGTCAGAGGCTTTGTTAATGTTTATCGCCACGCGAATCAAGTCCGTCTTCGAGGGACTCCATTAGCTGCGCTTCAGCCAAATAAATATCGTCGTTATGTAATTATGCATCTGTGGAACTTAAAATGGGGCCACCCGTTTCGCTCAGGGTTATATTTTACCGCATCGTCAACATCTTACAATCCCCGGTGGAAAACTACCGGCTCCCCTCGATTACTTGAGTGATTGAACTCATCACGAGCCAACGATTCATGATACATCTCTTTCATTTTAGAGCCGGGCGTGCGTCGCTTCCCCTTTCCCACCAACAGACACACACACACACACACACACACACACACACACACACACACACTCGTGCACATGCACGCACATCCCCTCCTCCAGGCCCTGTGACAGCCCACAGAGCACGGAGACAGGAAATGGAGCAGAGAGACGCGACAGCTCAGCACGAGACTGGAACCAAAACCCTCCCACCCACCCTCTCACCCTTTCACTCTCTCACACACACTAATACACACACACACACATCTGCACTGATGTACCAAACCCACCAAGAAGCCCCATTTGTTTTCTAACTTGTCACTCCCAGAGACTCTTTTCCGCCAAACTTCCGTGTATTTCCTTCACCCTGGGCAGTAGTTTGGAACAGGTTTAAAGTCTTTGGCTTCCTTGCCATGAGTTTGTTTCTTAAGTAAGGTAAGTTTACAAAAATTAAAGCAGACTTGTAATTTGAACTGCCCGCCCTCTGACTTTTTACAAGTTTTAAAAGCCAGCAAAATAGCTGAACATAAAATGTGTTAGGAGCTTGAATACAATATTTCGTCAGCCCTCACAGCACTTCAATCGGACGCTCGGTAGCCAGTAATCACCTCCCAGACTGATAGTCATTGAAAACAGGTCAAAGAAACCTCAAAATGTTGCCAACTGGAATAAAAAAAGAATTTGTCTTCTATCAAAGGGAAAAAGGATTCATTCAATCACTGCCCAAATGCTCTGATTTTCACAGCTATTAGACAAATATGAAATCACAAGTACACAGTTAGATTTAATATCGAGGGAGAAAAAAAACATCAATGTCCTGTTCCTTTAAATCCAAGCTGACTGTCAAGTAACATGCACATACAAAGGCAGCAACCTGTCAATTGCCAGTGCCAGTGACAGTTTCAGGCATAAAAGTCTCCATTAATGTAAAGCTTTTCCATGACAATTTCTTTAATTCAGACATTTCTGAAATTCCGCCCTTAAATCCTTCAGATCAGGGAGTGAAACTTGTTAAGTGTTCTGTTTCCTGCTTGAAATGGAAAAGATCGTACTCTTTGGGGTTTTAGCTGCAAGGCTTTGAAAATCCAGCTGAATCAGTACCTCCTTTTACAAAGCTTTTAAAGAGAGAGAAAAACTACACACCTTGCAGACCTTGCAGACATGGACATTTTTGGATTTTGGAATCAATTCATTCTTTTTGAGGCAGTTTTCTTCTTTCCTATTGTTTTTCTCCTGGTAATTCTTGTTTTATAATATTTGTTTAAATGGCTTTCATTCACTCATGTTTAAGTTTCATCCAATTACACTTTTCTTATTCAGTTTGTTTGTGAAGGACCTTGTAGCGCTGCAGTGGAAAGATGCCACAGAAATAAACGACATAATTACTTTGTCCATTGAGTTGCGCCAAAGTGGCCGTGCAGCACATTGCCAAACAGTGATGAAACAAATAAAAGTCCATTCTTCACTTTCCATTACGCATTACAGGAACTCCAGCATCCTACGACATGAACTCTCCTCAGGTATGAAACGGTGACTTCTCTGATGATTAGTGCTTCATAACTGAGTCTCTGATTTGACCGTGTACTGTGAACTGGTGGCAGAGAGACAGTTGCTTGTTTTCTGAAGGCAAAACTGGAGGCCTGAGGTGATTGGACGAACCTTTTTGGTCTGTCACAGTTCAGCAGATTAGTTTGCGGCTGTCTACTGGCAGAACATTATCTAAATGTCACAACTCGGCACCACAATGTTAAACTGAATTGTTGCAAAAGCCTGTCAAGGGTAAAGTGAGACAACACTGTCCCTGGAGAAAAGGAAAGTTGTGCTAACCTGCTGCCACTGCATCATCCACGCTAGTCTCTTTAGCAGCAGCTAGGCTAACAGCCACTTCCTGCCTTGCTTCTGCATCTTCCTCTGATGCTTTGAAGGGTAGCTTGCAGCAAATACTTCCTGGTCTTTTCACGACTAAAATGAAGCAGATTTGTTAATAATAACTCAAATATTTATTACTGGAGGTTGGCAAAATGTAATGGGTGTTTAAGAGTGAAATCGTAGCGATTCAGCTGTCATGCTAGATGTGTCACATGCTGTTTCAGTCACACATCCATCCAGGTGATTTCAGGATGTTGGGGTAGATATAAGCTGTCGCTGCCTCACTCTTTGCCTTTATGACACATGTAGAAAACAATAACTAGAACAGCTCATGAATCATAAACTGCAGCAGGAGCAGGTGCTAGAAAGTAAATGTGTGCTTTCCCTTAAGAAATAAATTAATAAAACAACTTAAATCAGACCCCAGGACTGGATCACTAACCTCGGTCACTGGCAGATTACAACACTATAGCAGGCCGGGGGGCTGACTGCATCCAGAACAAAGCGAAGAGACAGCGAGAAAAGACAAAAAGGATAAAAGAGCAAGAGAGAAATCCAGAGAGGACCAAAAAAAAAAAAAAAAAACAGCTTGTCATCGGCTCTGCAGAGCTGAAATCCCCTCTCTCAGCTCTCTGGCTGGTGGACAAGCAGGGAGCCACAATGGCCTGTAGATTCCCCCGGATTTGGTGCACAAAGGGTGGGCAGCCGTCCACCCAGTAACCCCCCAAACACCCCAGCGCCCTACCACACGCATCCTCATCTCATCGCCCCATGCACATGGCCTTCCATTCACTGTGAATGCCACTGGCCCATCTAAACAATAGAAAACATAAGCAAATTTTTATATGTGTGTGTGTGTGTGCGCGTGTGTGTGTTGTGTGCGCGAGCGCTTGGCCGGCAAATCCCGGGGATTTGAGCTAACTGTCGCTCTGCTGCCAAACAAGAATGTCATAGTGGCCGTAATTGCAATTGTGGTCCTGGCGCAAACAAACGCTTGTTTGAGTTACCCGTGCAGGGATGAGGACAGTGGCAGTTCTCATCCCTGGATACTGATCCTAATTCCACACACGAGATTTACCCCCAAATAAACTCACTCCTTTTTTGCTGATGCAGTGCTTTCTTTATTGAAAAAAGTCACATATCCTGACATTTACTTTACCTGTGTGTTCTGTGTCTCTGTCCTGTCAGTGAACCCCCCCCCACCACCTCCAGAAATGCTTGTTTGAGTTTTCAGAAAGCATGCACTAAAATGTAGAACAGGAAAAACTACAGATAAAAAAAAAGAACCGCCTTGCCGTGCTCCAATATTCAAATACTTCAATGCACCAACAAAGACACATTTTGTGCAAAACCACTCGTCTTTCCCTCTTTAAAGTGCCACAACATAACAAAACACAAAAGAAACTCGATACAGTTGAGAGTAGAAAATGGGTGAAATTCAGATTTTAATTTTAAATATTACTGGGAAAGGGCGCTTTAATAAAACATTTTTGGTCCCAATTTAATGATCCCTGTAAAGATCCCTGTCTCAATATTTTATAATAATAATAATAATAATAATAATAATAATAATAATAATAATATAGAATAAACTGTGTCTTTGGCCTGTCTGTGAATTTATCCATTATCAGAAAGTCTGTGCTGAAACAGTAGAAATTAGCCGTTTGTGATGTCACAGAGGGAACCTCTCCCAGGGTCAGCGACAACACTACAGCCAGGTGTTTTCTCCTCCGTTTGAAACCACCTTGTGTTTGTCCCCATCCAATCATGTTGGAGGAAGGAGGAAGTTAAAAAAAAAAAAAGTCTTGTGAGGCTGTTACACAGAGAGCCCAATAAATGTTTAGGAAAATTAATTTTATGAGGCGGCTCCACTGCAATTAGGAATAATTAATAAAGATCGCGATGGCGCCTTTTAAAGACAGAGACACGGGCAGACAGTGCCTTTGCCTTTCTCGTCCCGGGCCGATTAGAAACGATCTGCCGCTCTCACCGGAGGTGGGACGGAGGCGGAGCTGAGCCGAGGAGCGAGCAGAGCGACCTCCAGCCTTTGGCCTCGCGCTCAAATAAGGCGCGGCTGGGAGTTTTATTGCAGCCAGGTGTTGAGTGCACTTGAGTTTGGCATAATCATCCGATGCCGTCTCAGACAATTAAACAATGAGGTGATTAAGCCCAGTTGATGACTAACGTCTAATGTCTGAGACGGCGTTATGAGCCTGGCTGAGGCGACACGTTCCGAGGAGGCAGCAGGTGGCTGAGTGTAACACGGCGATGGAGCATCCACTTAGCCAAGTTACTACCACCAAAATTTGTGTGTGTGTGTGTGTGTGTGTGTGTGTGTGCGCCTGCCGTTGCATGAGTGCCAGCCCAAGCCTGGCTCTAATCACCAGGATTGTGGCACTTGTGTCTGCCGTGACAGTGATCGTAATTGCAGCAGCATTTTTGCCCCGCCGCTAATAGAAGTCTGATGAGCAGCCGGGCGGCGGCTGAAACCATTCGCCTCTTCAGAAATGGACATCAGAAGGTCTTTAATGCGACTCAGCCACGGGTTTTACAGGCAGAGAAGAGTAATCGCAATGGCCGTTTCAATGTTTTATTTTAATCATTTCGTGCTGGACGCTCCGGGTCGCAACCAGACTCGATTCCGGGGAAGGAGAGACCCCGGAATCTGGTTTGTTTTGCGCTAGAATCAGGAAGAATCTCGTCATTGTCGGGTCTTCAAACAGTCTATATTTTGTCTTTTTGAAGGAGCATTGCATGTTACAAAGTGAGCTTTCATCATCTTCATTACGCTCAGCCTTAAAGGGATAGTTCACTCCAAATTGAATTTGCACCACCAGGTTGACAGAGCCTTTCTGGTGACATTTTACAATTCAATTTCTGATGGAATTTTGTGTAAAGAGTGATTTTTTTCCCCTGCCAAAAAACATGCCACTCAAAAACAGAAATAAACAGCAGGGAGGGAGAAGAATATGTCTCCATATTGCTCATGTGGTGTTATACAATTGCCCAAAAGACTCAGCAGGTACTTTTTCGAGCTTGGCATGGAAACTGCCAAAATGTTTGCTACGTATCAAAATATGGCATTGGATTGGGTGGACGGAACTATTCAAAAAAAAAAACATGGCAAACATCCAGAATTAACCAAAACCAGTGGACTCTGTGAAATTCCAGGCCAGTTATCTGGATTCGAAAATAACACCAGAGGCTCCATCGACACAGAGGAGAGAATGGCAGAAATTGGAAATTTTGACAGAACTGTACCTTTGAGGAACAGCGCTGCAATATATTCCGACAATAATATAGAGTATGTCTCTAGCTTGTCAGGAACGGACAGGAGCCTGTCAGGACGCCCCTGAAGGAGACGCAGGACGCAGCCGAAGACAGAGACATCTGGGCTTCTCTGCTTGACCGACCGACGTCGCCATCTGCAGCGACTCACTGCTGAGAAGGAGGCGGACCTCGTCTCCAGTGTGAAATCTCAAGGACGTCTTCAGGTCCCTGCGAGTTGATTTTGACATTGCTCAGAATTGCAAACACAAGTAGACGTCCGCCGATCAATAGACGCATCTTTACCGCCTTTAAACCAATATATATAACCAATGTATATGATTATTTATCTAAAGGAAAGTCTATGGCTCTCCAGGGAAAAGGCATATTTAGCCCTCTGTTAATAGTGTCTTGCTGAAAGTGATGCTATGTTGGACCTGCCACACATTTGGAAATGACTAAATTGAATTCTCGGAGGACAGAGTCAGCGCTTGGCTAGGAGTGATGTTATTGACCTGTGGAAAAAAATCAGTGAGGTACCAGTTCCCGTTGTAAGATCATAAAGAGCTGATTGTTAGAAAAGTCAAGTGGTAATTTCACATGGGTAACACGTCACCATTGGCTTTAGAAATGCACAGCAGGAGGGTTTTTTTGCTGCAGACGTTGTAAGGTGAAGGAAGCATTTTCCCTGATCAGTCAGCCGCTCAGGATTTTACATAAGGCAGTTTAATGCAGCTGCAAGCATTCAATCCATCCCCCACCTGCCAGTTAACTCAGAAATGTCACATAATTTGTTACGACTGCGGTATTATCAATCAAAACAGTCGAAGGACGGGAGCTGTTTACAGACATTTTTTACCATCAATCCCAACTTTCTTTCTTTCTTTCTTTTTTTACAGCTGCACCATTCAAGCCTGTCAACTTTCCGCAAGAATCATCATCAAAAAAAAAAAAAACAGCTACAAAAAGGTCAAAAATCAGATTTTGTAAGCGTAAACGGTGACTCGTGGCACTCAGCTGGTGGACCTGGCTCGCACTTCCAAACCGTTTTCTGGGCAAATGACCAGCGCTATGCCAAAAAGAAAAGTAAATAATTAAAAAAAAAAGGCTTTGATTCCCATGGCATATTGATTGATCATAACACCGCCGTTTGATATGTGGTACTAGGAGGGGCGCTCTCCCCAGAATACCAATGAAGTCCCACTGACAGGCAGACAGAGTGGGGAATATCATCAAGGGCCTATTCATATTTCATATTTCATGTTTTGCTTTTGCAGCCTATTCTCTTCTGCTGTGTTCAATTCTGCCTCCCGCGATTCATTTTCTTGCGTTTTCTCTCTCGTTCCTATTTCAATCTCTTCTCTCTTCTCACTTCTACCCCTCCTCCTCCTCCTTCCCCTCCCTCTCACCCGCCTAATATTTGTGTAAAATCACTGAGCATGCCACGGCCGGGCAGTGTCGGACACATTAGAACCCCATTCCCCCTGTTCTTCTCGCAAAAAGAATCAAGCAGCCCAGAGCGATGATCAAAAGACGAGTTGCTTTCTCCTCTTTTGGCCTCGCTATGCGTTTCCTCTCTGTCGTCATCCTGGACGGCCGCTAATGATGCAGCGTAGCAGGAGACGACATAAACATGCTGCCTCACCGGCTGAACACCTCAGCTCATATAAATCCATGTCTGCCAGGAGAACGGGGGTGGGTGGGGGAGCATATTAAAACAAGCGATTGGAGTAAAATACTAAACATTTCAAACGAAGAATTCCAATCAGCCTCCTGACCTCTCCACACGTCTCCTGGGATCACTTGGCCAGATCAGTTGGGAGAGAAATCCTCATATCATAAAAGCTTTGTGTTTCATCCAGTTCCCATGCAGACATGGATTTCTCCTGCAGATGCTAAGAAATTAAAATTCCCATCATTTCCAGCTCGGCTTCCGTTTGATTACAGTTGTAAAATCCACAGCTTAATCGTTTTTGTGTTTCTTATCGCAGTGAAGAGAAGCTGTTTTTTTTCATACACCAATGGCCAATGTATGATTGAGTCTTTTCTTTTTCTTTTTTAGAGAGAGATATTTATGTGATTAACACAGCAACTAGTCCACAGGTTCCCGTCTGTAAGTTTGTCCATCAGGAAAGAAGAATATCAGCAACTATCTGATGGATTGCCATGGAATTTGGTGCAGACATTTATGGTCCCCACAGGATGAAACCTTAAGACTTTAGTGCTTCTGCTGGACCATGAGCAAGTCAGACTTTTCACTCAGTTGCAGAAATATGTCAATAACGTTTGGTGATGGATCGCCTTGAACCTTGGCACAGACGTTTATTGTTTCTCAGACAAGTCCTCCAAATTAAATTGACCAAAGAAAAAAAATACTTTTTTGATGCGACCCCCATTTCAGCGGGACAATATTATTTGTCCTTGGTGTAAAAAACAAGTGGGAGCGGGAGCTCCTAGTACATGAAACATGAACAAAAACAACACACAAACAGATGAAATAGCGCTATTTATTAAAAAAATTAATTAATTAATTTTTAAAAAAAAAGCAAAGACAAACAGTTTGTTCAGTCTGTTCCAACAAAGAAACCCTGCAAACTCAAACCGCTTTTCAGTGTTTAAGTGTTTACATATACAATTCTGGTCAATCTGCCCTTTTTTGATGTCACAAATAGCGCCCATGTACAGACCCCATTCAGCTGTTCCTCGGAGCCCACTGTGGTTTTATCCTCTTCCAAGTTCAGTTTTTTTCTAGGTGGCTATGAACAGAGGGCTAAATGTCCTTTTTTGTTTCTATGTTTTTATGTTGAGGCTGCTCTACTGGAGTCCAGGTTGAAAAAACCTCAAGTGCATATAATATGTGATCTTTAATGAGATGCAATTCATCACTTTTAATGTATTCCTGGGTAATGTGCGCCTTTTGCTACATGCCAGGGTTTCCATATTTTGCATTCTTTGAAAACATTTTCAAAGTTTTCTTGTAATTTCTCTGAATTTATACCAAAGATGTAGTGATGCCTTTAGTCAGTTGAGTTGGCAACGGTGGGGGGGTAGGGAGAGGGGGACCCCTGTTGGACCTTTTTGCAAACTTGTCCAAAGTGGACGATGGACAATGCCGCTGAGTACAAAGTGCCACGCTCAGGGTTTGTATTTGTCATCGTCTCTATTTCTCTGCAATAGTCCATTTCACCATTAATTTCTCTCCGCTCATGTGTTTGTTGTTGTTTTTTTCTCAAAGGCACGTTTGTTCAGGAATGTAGACTGATTGCCAAGGCCGTGTGTTCATCCCTGAGTCCTGCAGTCAGTGTGTGAAAATGATCCTGGGCAACACTGTCGGGGCCGAATCGAACCCACTGGCAAACTGATGTGTGATGATCGCTGTCCTGTTTGAAATTTGTGAGCGTGAAAGGGGGATGGGGAGAGTCGGGGGGCGGGGTTAGCTTGTGTTACACAGTGAAAGTCAGACAGATTTAAGATTGCAGTTGGGTTTGGGATGCAAGAAACACATTATTACATCTCGGGAGGGTTCATCCGCGCTGCTAAAATAAGTATTTGGTTCAGGTTCGGGGAGTTTGCTTGTTTTGGTTACAACGCTAAACATGTAGTTAAGGGCAGGGAACAATCATGATGGTGGGTTGATTGGTTTGGAAACGGGACGTAAACAGCGGCGTGGCTGTCACCCTAACATCAACAAATGTGGTCGGGAGGAATCTGCCTGAGCAGCTGACGCCTGGTCAACTCTGGCTGAATCCTCGGCGGATGATTTATGAGGAGCCATTAACTTTTCATCTAGAGCCGTCATCTGCTCCCCGTCCTCTATACTCGCTGAATATTTCATCCTCCCTGAAATGTAATGTTTACTTGGGCCACCTGTTAAAGAATCATTTAAGATTAATGCTATTTAACGCTTCATGTTTTCCATCAACCCTCCCCCTGCCCCGTTCATAAAGTATGTGTATTATCTTTTTAAAATATAGATCTTTTTTTCCCCTATGAAGCATAAAATCACTCTTTGCCCTGCGCTTCAAACGGCGCCAGAATTTTATACGACCAACCCGAGAAGAGCTTCCACTTTCACTGTCATTAGCAGGCCTGTTGTCTCCACATATGTCTGTTTACTGTTAGCGACAGACGTGATTCACTCCAAGCGACTGGGATCACGTCTCGTCAGCCGCTTGTGTGAAGGACAAGGTAAATGATTTGTTGAAACGAAGGGAGGGCTGAGGGCCCTTCAGCGAGTCCATTTCAGCTCTAAAGTAATATTTAACATGTGATAGAAGTCGGTGTGAAGCCCTTCAAAAGTGTTGAAGGTGCTGGTTATATCAGCCGCGGTAGAAAAACAGCAGACCCTGTTAATCAGACTTGTTTCAGACCAAAGACCTAAGACTGTTTCATTTAAGACACATTTGATGTTCTGGACCTTGTTTTGCCTCATAGCGTTTCTATGTTAAAGACAATATTCTGACAATAAGAAATCATAATTATTTCCAACAATGGTGTGTTACTGCTCACAAAGCAAAACAGACCACCACGAGGTACGAAAGCATTATAAACAATGAACAACAAAAAACAGCAATGTGAATCTTAATGAACACTACTATTATTTTTTGGCTTTATAATTGTATTGTATTGTGGCATGGCTTTACTGTTTGTTTGTTTGTTTTTACAAGATGTTGCATCTTTGGGGGATAAAAAATATATATAGTTGTTTTTGTGGTGTCGACCTGATGAAGTCATTGAAGATCATTTACAGGGGTCAGAGCTTGAAACATGAGTTCGCCTTTGACCTTACACCTCATTAAATCAATCAATTGCCTTCCACCCACTGTCTTCTCTCACACAGGTCAATGGAAAAGCATTTTCACCAGCCCAGTTTGCTGAAAGCCTTGTTGGACCTCGGCATATGTGTTTTACCTTATTTACAGTAGATCTCACCACAGCCACAGATATAAGTGATAACACTCATGGCCCCAATGTGATAACGTAGACACGAGACTAGCCAAGTTTCTAAGTTCAGAGATTGCTACCAAATGAAGTTGTTAGCTACAAATTAAGTGGAATGTGACCTTTAAAAGAGTGGTGGGGAGTCTGGCGAGTGTCTTTGATGAGTGGAATAAATTGGCAAGAAGAATCACTGTTTCTGCTGCTGCAGTTTCTCTTGTATGCTGATGATCTTGTCTCTTGCTCGTCAGCTCAAGAATCGAAAGATCCCTCTTGCTTTTCAGTTTGCAGACACTTTGTTGTGAATTTCTTTTTTACCCACATGCTTAAGATACCCTCAAAGCTCCGCTTGTCTCCTACAGACCGGCGACTGACTAATTAAAGTTGCATTGCTGGTCTGTGAGACAACCAAATTACGGAAACTGCAAACTTGATACTCGAGTAATTCCGCAAGAAGTCAGTCTCGCAGGCACTCCTCCGCATCTGTGACCCTGACCTTCTGTGGCGCTCTTGGAAAACAGTCGGAGGTCATTTTTCCGTCCCACCTGTCTGCTGTGGCAAACTAGGCAAGTGCTGCAAAGGCTGTGTCGCCACTCGGCCCATTCGTGATCCCATCCATTCGCCCGCCCATCCATCCATCCAACCATCTGTCCATCCGTCCATCCAACCATCCATCCATCCAACCATCTGTCCATCCGTCCATCCAACCATCCATCCATCCATCCATCCATCCACCTTCCACTGAGTTCAACTCCTTGAACTTGAGGCCACCCAGCTCCAACAGTCCTCTGGAGACATCCACGGTCCTCCGCTTTGCTCCCTCTTTTAATTTTATCATAACCAGGAGCGAAGGCTCGGAGTGGGCGGGAGGGGGTTGAGGTTGCTGGCCTCGTTGCGACTTCTCCTCTTTCTCCTCCGATTAATCTTTGGGTCTTTTTTTTTGGCACCTCCTGCCACATTCATCCACTCTTCTTTCTCCTGTGCTCTCACGTTCTCTCCTCATGGCCTTTTCCTTTTTCCTCCAGCCCTCTCCGTCTCCTCCTCTGTCAGTCTCTCACTTCCTCCGCCACTCCCCCTCTTTTCTCCTGCTCTTTCTCCCTCGGTCACTCTCCCTACTTCTTTTTCTTCCATCCCTTTTTTCTCACCTCACCCCTTATCTTGCCGTCACGCTTTCTCCTCCTCTCCCTCCTCCTCCACTTCTTCCTCCTGCCCGTTTTACTGTCAGTCATGTCTTCCTCGCCAGACACTCCCATCTTCGCAGACCTCCTCCTTCTCCTCCTCCTCCTTCTCCTCCACCTTCTCTCCCTCCTCTGCCCGGCATGACGTGGGACCAGATCAAGGAACTGTGTTGCCGGGAGTAACAGGGATTGAGAGCGACACGTTGGAATGCAACTCCAGCCGAGCCCCCTGAGAACAGGAGGAGGAGGAGGAGGAATAAGGGTAGATCGAGAGCAAGTATTTCCACTTCACCTCCGTGAAGAGTTTCACCCTTAAAAATCTCAATTATTCTTCCGTTTTTCTTGCCCAGCTTTTTCATATATCTTTCTGTTTCTGTGTGCGTTTAATGGCACTATGAGGGAGGCTGCGTCCTCCTCTGTTCACCCTCTTCTCACCCCGAAACAAGTGGGCCGAGGGACGCCGCCCGCCCCTCCCGTCGTCTCCTTGCCTTCCACGTACATTCGTGACTCACGGCCACATTTGACTTTTGTTTTCCTCCGCCGTCTCCTGCACTTTTCCCCACCTGACTTTCAACGCTTGTGTTTACCAGCCGTTGGAAACCGAACCTGCCGTGTCTGTTTGTCTGGATGCTGGCAGTGTAAATGCCAGTGTGTGTGTGTGTGTGTGTGTGTGTGTGTGTGTGTGTGTGTGTGTGTGTGTGTGTGTGTGTGTGTGAGAGAGAGAGAGTAGGCAAACACAGATGCAGAGCCGCCCCACACACACACACACACATACACATGCAGAGCTGCTACCGTACACACTTTATCAGCAGAATGAAAGTGCTTTCTGGCGCTATTTGAATGAGACAGAAAAGAACCCTATTCAGCCGCTGTGGCCGCCTTTTATTAACACTGTGTGTCACTGAGGCGACATAAGCCTCCCCTCCCTCGCTGCCTCTGTCTGCCTCCACACACACACACACACACACACACACACACACACACACACACACTGAAGCAGGAGCAGGCAGGGGTCTCCTGATCAGGTATGATGATGATGATGATGATGATGATGATGATGATGATGATGATCCCCTTCTTATATTTTTTTTTAATTCCCTCCATCTTCCTGTCCCCTTTTCTTCTCCTATTGGCTCCTCCTCACTCAGGGGCTTTTGTTACCTCATCCCACTCCTCCTCCTCCGTTTTCCCTCTCCTGACACACACACACACACTCTCTCTCTCTCCTCTCTCTCCGTCTCTCTCTCTCTCACACACACACACACACACACCCCTCTCTCTCTCTCTCGCCCCCTTTTTCTCCCTCCCGTTTTGCCTCTGCCGCTGAATGGAAATAGCACAGATGCGTAAAGGGGGCGATCAAACTCCACGTAGCCACCGGCGGCAGCATCACAGACCCCCTTTTTCTCCCCTTTTTTCTCTTTAGGACGGAGCAGGAGGACAGAGCTGGAGGGGGTGGGAGTGGTGCCGCTGCCGCCGCTGCTGCTGCTGTTAGTGGTGGTGGGTTAGTGGAAGCCGGCTCATATTTTTTGGACACTTGCTCACGCCTCCGGCAGTGGTGTTCAGAAGCCCACCTGTTTGAAGGAGCCCCGGATCCTGTTGACTCGGACCAGCGCCGCAGACCCCCGGCCCGACCCCGGAAGACGCAAAGAAAGACGCAGGAAGCGGGAATCCCGGCTCGGATCGCCCGCCGTCGCCTTCTCCATTCCAATTTTATATACACATATTTTTATTATGTCTTTCTCCTCCTCGGCAACGTTGTGGCGATCCAGAAATATTCAGCAGAAGTACAGCTCGGTTTGCACTTGTTGTTGTTTGCGCTCTGCATTATTTATTTATTTTCTCCCATTGCTTCTATTTTTGAGTTTTTGCAGCTTTGGTGCCACTCGGGGCTGCCGGAGTGGCGCTAATTAGCAGCTTGATTGACAGCTCGGTAATTGGATTTATTTCATACCCGCTCCTTGAAGTTGTGAAGCCTCTTAAAGCGCGACAGGAACGGTTTTCTCAAGGTCTATTTCTGTAAGAGAGAGGAGCAGAATAGTAATAATATAATAATAACAACACTCCACATTGAGTGTGATTCCAATTTTAATAGCGACACTTGCCGAATGCATAATCCCTTTTTTCTTCCCATTTCTGTATTTTCCGGGGCCTGGGGTTAAACAGGATATGACGGTGACACAGAGGGATCATTTGAGATATTTTTAAATGTTTCATGCATATTACATGACCTTCTTTCTGAGATTTATGTGGGTTTTTTTTTTTTTTTTACTTGTATGTAACTCAAATAACGTCAGATAACTGAGGGGTATTCCGGAGGCAGCTTTTTGGTGTGTGACCTCCAGAGGAGGTTTATAATGAAACATGTGACTCTTCATTACAGGAACAAACAACTTGGTCCTTGCGGGAAACCTGGAATCGTCACCCTCGGGTTTTGTATTTCAGAGTGGTTTGATAATGATGCGGATGTGTTTGAGTTTGCAGAGTGGGATTTCCATCCAGGAGGACACCAGGTGCGTCTGAGTGCACTGATGGAGAGCTGCACCTTCTTATATACTAAAAATATATAGGAGGAGTTTGTTGGTCTAAACCAATATGCTGCTACGTCGGCAGTTTATTTACGTTTATTAGTCCTTCTGCTCCTGAGATTTTTTAGATGTCATTTTCGAGTTTATTTGCTTTGTGAACAATGGTGCAGGCGAGTTTTTTTTTTAAAACATGAATGTTGTTTTATATGCATTTTCAAGGTTTAAACTTCCCTCAGAATGGCACAGATTTTTTTTATTTTTACCCCATGCCAGTTTCTTCTTTAAAGGCCGACCAGGAAGCAAAGTGACACTGGTGACGAGCTTGTGATCGAGTTGAACATGCTACAGGATTTGTCGAAGTCCAAGTTAATCAATAACCTTTAACGTTACTTGTTCCACGTTTGTCAGGGCAGACCTGCCAGAATGTCAGGATGAAAGAGCCGCACAGCTGGAAGCCGAGCTGCCTTGGAGACAACACTGTGGGAATTTAAAAAAAAAAAAAAAAAAAAGTCAATATCTCAGTGGATGTCAAAACTGTTGCCACTGCTCAGCACCTGCTGCCATCACTCATCCCTCATACGGCGTGTTGTCCTCTTCCTCTGACTCGCACTTGCTATTTGTTCAACTGTCCTTGGTCCAGTATGATGCTGTATTCCCAGTATATCCTGTATGCTTGGCCCGTAGTTTTATTCGCTTTATTCTTTTCCTCTAAGTATGATGCCCTTTGCTTGATGACCCCTGTCACTCAAATGCCTGTGTGTCTGTGTCTGTGTCTGGGTGTCTGCATGTGTGTGTCCTTGCTCCTTAATTCCAAATCCAGTCTTCCTTATGCCCAGTGCGCTGTATGGCTTTTTATTCCTATCTGACTGTACTCATGGTTCATATAGGGATGGAAGCCATGCAATGCGCTGGAAGCACAGTGCACTGGACCAGGGATCTTCTCACCTCACACACACTAAAACGCTCACGTACAAGCACACATATCGGGAAAGTGCGTGCTTATACATGTCCATTAATGCATGCACACATCCTGGGGACCATGAGAGTGTAAAACTGTCATACATACAGATATATGGATCCGCATGTGCTGCGCACATGAATACATATTAATTTATGCCTCTGCATTTATGTGGAGCACATTTACATTTACTGTCTCGGGACAGAAACGTTCCCTCAGTGCCATCAGGCCTCCTCAAACACCTGCAGCGAGCCAGCCTGAAGCTGTCTGTCTGTACCAGCTGGCAGACTGCTCTCTGTAGTAAACGTACACATCTGCTGACAAATGGATCGATACAGGTTACACCAGAGCTGATTGAAAATGAAATTGAACTGAAACAAACTGAATTGATTCAGAGTGAAGGGGGTGAACTCATTGCGGGGGCATCTCACAGAATCGTTGTAAAATGATATGAGAGAGAATTCATTCACTCACGGTCTTTTGCCCAATTAATTCTTATCCAGGGTCCCAGTGGGATTAAAATAGTATCTCAGTGGGATTAAAATAGTATCTCAGCATACCGTGGAAAGCAGGGAAACCCCAAAAAAATTACAAACATACTCTATTACAGCCACAGTTCCATGGCCATAGCCTCAAGTAACTCTAAGAAAAATACCATCAGAATCCTGTCCAAATGGAATGTGGGTCAAACACATCAAAATCCAGACCTTTAATTCACAGTGACACAAATTACAGATCGGTACCAACAGAAATGCCTCGTAAATTTTTATGCTTACGGTATATGGAACCTCAAAAACCACAATTGTTTTTAATGACTTATTTTGTTTGCCCTTTCCAAATTCATGAATTTCACTTAATTTGGAGGTACACTAGACAAATGGGGTATTTTTTTTATTTTAAAGGATTGTTGTAAAGCTAATGATGCAGTTGCAATTATTTAAACAAATACTTATCTGATTCATAAATTGTAGTCTTAACAATCTCACATAGTACCAGGAAGAGGTTAAAGAAAAAATTGGAGAGATGCTTTTTATTTGTCTAGTAAGTGATTTGTCTTAGATTTAATTGAGTGACTGGCTTGTGACATAAAAGATAGTGAGCAGGGGGGGTATTTAGTTTTCTTTTTTTGGAGGAACTCCGGTAAAGGTACTTGGTAAAAAAAAAAAAAAAATGTTCTGGAGCACCTACTCTGCTATAAAATACTCCTTAACATTAATATTAATTTGTGGCTATAATACAAATGAATAAAAAAAAATGTGTGTGTTATTTGTCAAGTGAAGTTATACTATGGAGAATTGGTGTGGTGTGCAACAGAAGTGTTTTAAAAGGTGGAAAAAAAGAAAAATGTTCTTACACATTAATGACATAAAACATAAACCACTTTTGGTTCGTCTGTGTTATTGATTACGTCACTTAACTGTAAATATATCTGGTCTTCACACCCCACCTAAATTAACTACATGAAACAACTGCTTTTGTATTTCTTCCCTTACGTTTGGAGTTTGGTCTAGCAAATAGCGGAACACCGCACTCTAGCGTCTAATACGCAATACTTCAACAAAATTTGATTTTCAAAGAACTCTTCGGGAAAAAAAAAAAATGACTGTGAAGATGGTTCAGCATCAAGTACTTTCCCAATTTTGTCCAGCGCGTACGGCGAAAAACAGGTTCGTGTAAGGGATTTCGCCCGCCTCCGACTGGAGGCAGGCAGTCCGCGCGAAGAAGAAGAAAGAGCGGATGTGACGTCAGAGTCCTGCCGCCCAAAACAACCGGAACGTGCTGTCGCCAGTTATGAAAGCTTGTGAATGAAATGTTGAATAACTGAAGTCCTGTGTCTTTGCACATTTACATGTGGGGACCTGAGCGTCTGTCGCCGACCTGTTTAACTTAACCGACGTCTTGGAAAAAGGAGTCAGTTTTCAAACAAAGTTGATTAAAGGCGAGAGCATGGCAAAGCGGAGAGAGAATGCCGTGACAGACAGCGTTACAAAGAAACTAAAGCAGGTGCAGAAGGCTACGAGCAATGGGGCAAAACCAAGAGCGAAGAAGAAGACAGACGCTGGTAGGAGAAACCTTGTTGTTGTTTGTTGTTGTTGTTGTGTTGGACAACAAACTTGCACGTAAGCAGCGTTTGAGCTGTCTACGGTCAACTGCGTGTACTTCAGAACTCAGTCTTAGCTGGATAATTGGTATAGATGGCCTTGGTTACTTTTAACATGCACAAATTAAATCAAAAGTTGTTTATCCAGTCTGTACACATGACCAAAAACACAGACAAAGATTTGCATCTTTTCGCCAGCGTCTTGCCTCTCCTCTTCAGAGGATAGGTCACATACACACAACACATTGTATTGTACTTGTTTGTCCCTTCCTCCTTTCCGAAATTATTGCTCATATGAAATGCTTATGCTTATTCATATGCACTCTGCACGAGAGAACAAATGCTATACTGCAGCATTTGCCTCAGTGGGAATGCATTCTGGTCTTTACAACAGCATGAACTTTGTCTTGTGCGATTCGATTTGAGTGAAGGGTTAATCCACAGCAGATATGTATTGAGACTGCCTCTGAGTGAATAGTTTAATCATTTACATCTAATTTAGCTGTAGTCGGTAGATAAAAGCCACTCTCTGTGTTCCAAATGTGCAGGTGCACGATTGGTTGACGGGGCTGCTTACTGGAGTGAATCTGCTGGCGCAGATGCACATCCCTGTGCTACTTTCTCAAAAACAATAAGCTTTTTCCTGCCACCTTTCTTTTCTTTTTAACCACATTCCTTGAAGCATTTTTGTGGGCTTGTAATAGAACAGTTCTCACTGTACTTTTTTTATAATAAAGTTCAGGAAAAAATGTTAGCAATCATGTGTTTTTGTCTTTGTCTGTCTGATGTCATTATGCTTCTGTTGTTCATTATGCATTTACGATTCATTGATCAGGCAAACTCAATCAAATTATTCAGTCAAATCATGAAATGCAGAAGTTCAAAACTGCTTCCTTTTTTCTGTCATCCTAGGCAGTAACGTCTCGGAGAAGAAGGAGGAAATTGAGATGAAGGTTAAACCCAAATCTCATGTCTCCCCGAAGGGAGCAGCAACAGGAAAAAAACTATCTGCAAAAACAACCAAAACAGCCACTGAGCCCAAAGCAAGTAAATACTTCCAGTCGCCAGTGAAGAAGGAGGAGGAGGAGGAGGAGTATGACAGCGAAGATGACTTTGACATTGCGACCCCGGCTGCACCTGCCCTTGCAGCGAAGATGGAAAAAGACGGAGGAGAAGAAGAGGACAGTGAAGAAGATGAGGGCGACTGGGAGGAAGTCGAAGGTTTGTCTACGAGTGTTGGATTTGTGAGGGAAAAGGTGTCATGTGTCAGTATTATCTTTACGCTTGTTGCTTGTGAAAAGGGTCGTGTGAAAATAATGTGTTTCCCTGTGGATCAGAGCTGGCAGAACCACTGGGTCCAGTTGAGCCCTCAGAACCTGCCCTGCCATCCGAACCAGTGGAAATAGAGATTGAAACTCCAGAAATCAGGAAAAGGCATGTGGCGTGATGCACGTTCTGAACACACAGTCATCCAGAAGTGATTTGTCTTTTTTTCTTTTTTTATAGATAAAATGGGTTAATACACACAAAAACACTTTAAAGTAAATTATCATAAACTAAATTATGAAGACATTCCTGTACAATACTAATGTGAACTTGTGTGTGTACTAGGGATGCACGATTCCGCTGCCAGTATCGGATATCGCTCCCGATACAGGGGTACTCGACACTGATACCAGTTGTTTATGTATGCATAAGAAAATGTTGTTACATTTGTGTTTGTACTGCATTGAAACTTGTGACAGTCACCCATGTTCTAGAAAGACATACACAGGAATGTTATTCCACTAACAGCATCTGTGATTTAAAAAAAAAAAAGAAAAATCAACTTGAAATGCAAATACTCATACTCTACTCGTTCTGTAAAAAAGTGATATCGGTGCATCCCTAATATACACTCTGTGTTTCTCATTGGCCAGGAAGAAGAGGCAGGCGGAGTGGGAGACATACATGAGGCGGATGGTCAATCGATACAAGAAGGACGTGCTGATTGACACGCACAAGGTGACAACAGCATTTCGCCCTCACCCTCTGGTGCTCCATTTGAAATAGCCAGTCAGGGATTTTGCTCATCACAAACCTCTTATTGGTCCCGCAGATTCACCTGATGTGCTTGATTGCTAACGGGATGTACCGTAACCGCCTGTGCAGCGAGCCCGACCTGCTGGCCGTCACCCTGTCGCTCCTGCCTGCCCAGTGCAGCACAGTCACCAAGGAGCGCATCGACCAAACCTACCTCTCTCGGCTGCTTCAGTGGTGCGTGTCTGCTCTACTTTTCAGAAACTAAAAAACAATGTTTGGGAAATCAGTACTGTGTCATGTCACAAAGGGCACCTCACCTTCAGAGGCCACAATATTCTGAGTTATAGATTTCAGAAGGAAACTTAACTACTATTAAATGGTAATTTATAAGTTAAACTGTGAGTACATGACTTTATAAGTGTGAGGTTGTTGAAGCAAGCTTGTCGTATTGTGTAACCAGATTGTTTTCTTTTTCCAGGTTTAAGACAACATTCACACTCAACACCAGTCTTCCCTATGAGGAGAATCCAGACCCCCGGGCTCTGCTGGAGAGAAGGTTGGCCAGTTTGTCAGCCAGGAACCACCAGGAGATGACTCATGTTGGTATTTTGGCAAATGGAGATAATGGAGGGTGGTGGTTGAATAAAGAATAACAATAAACTGTGGTGTCTCTGCTGTCTGCTTCCTGCAGCTTTTCCTTTTGGTGCTGAGGTCTGTGCAGCTGTTCTGTCGACTGGTTCTGTCTCTGCAGCCGATTCCGCTCAAGCTCCCTCCAGCCAAGGTACGAACTGCCTTGGTGTCTGTGTAAATGACTTTGTGCTGTTAAAATGAACTAAAATTCAAATTATATTTACATTTTCTGTTATGTCCTCAATTTTAGTTTTTAATTAACAGCGAGTGTCTTTGTTTTCTGTATGTTGAGCTTTAGAATTTAGTGCAGAGGGTTCAAATTGACCAGTGAGTTCTTTTGTCTTCCTCCAGAACAAAACTGCTGCTGCTGCTGCTGCTGTTGCTACACCTGCAAAAAGCAACACAAAGCAGGAAACCTCTAAGAGCAGCCCCTCTGAGTCCAAGACCTCTCCTGGCAACAAGAGACCATCAGCAGGGGGGAAGAGCAAAGGAGACGGCGGAGGGAAGAGAGCCAAGAAGACGGAGATAAAGGAGGAGGAATCTGTGAAAGGACCAGGAGGGCAGAGGCCGAAAAACTCTAAACGGCGCAGCGTCGCCTCGAAAGTCAGCTACAAGGAGGAGAGCAACAGTGACGGAAGAACAGCTGAGTGATGAGGAGTTTGAGGCAATGAGTGAGGAAGAGGACAGCACAGATTCAGAGAGCGAGGCCAAGTCCGCGAAGCAGAAGACGGGAAAAGCAAGAGGCAAGCAGAATGTGAAGGCTGAGAAGAAGAGAAGGAGCAGTGGAGACAGAAAGCCGGCCCAGGACGAGGACCAGAAGATGGAAGATGACGACGACTTTGAGGAGGAAAGGGGTCCAACCAGGAGGAGCAAAGCCAAGCAAAGGAACAGCAAAAAGAGGGAGGGGCCTGGGGTGGATGAGTGGTTGGAAGTGTATTTGGAAAAGACTTCCTCCTGGGTGTGTGTGGATGTGGAGCACGGCATGGCGCAGCCTCACCTCTGCTCCAGGAATGCAACCGCGCCGATGACCTACGTGGTGTCGGTGGACGGGGACGGCTTTGTCAAGGACCTGGGACGCAAGTACGACCCCACCTGGATGACGTCGTCCAGGAAGAGGCGGGTGGACGAAGAGTGGTGGGAGGAAACACTGGAGCCGTTCCTGGGACCCGAGGACGAGAGGGACAGAAAGGAGGACAAAGAGGTGAAACAACGTACAAGTCTTTATTGTTTATTTGTTTGTTTGTTTTAGCTCATAAGGTGTTTTTATATATTGTCTTGAAAATGGATGAAATGTAGGTATCATTAATTTCATTGATGTTGATGCTAAATTAGCAGTAGTGGTGTCTATGAGGAATGATGAAATAAATAATCTGCTGCTCTTCCCCTGATTCAGAACATGTACAGACATTTATGCTGTATATATGCCTTAAAAATCTGAAAAAAATACAATAGATAATTTAACAGTTTGTTGTAGAAATGTCATAAAAGTGAAATGTTATCAGTTTTATACACAGACTGTGTAAAATTCCTTCCTGATGATGTCATGCTTAGTACCTTTTCTTTTTTTTTACCATTTCTTTTTTTTTTTTTAATTCCACACATAACTAACTCTGTGTTTTGCACATGTTGTCATCCAGATGCAGAAAAGGCTTGATTGATAAACCGCTGCCCATCTCCGTGGCTGAGTACAAGAACCACCCGCTGTATGCCCTGAAGAGACACTTGTTGAAATATGAGGCCATCTACCCTTCGACAGCTGCTGTGCTGGGATACTGCAGAGGAGAGCCTGTGTACTCCAGGTAAACTGAAGCAGTTCATCTGTCCAGATGGACCCATTATTGTTTGTTTTTTTTCTAATAGTTATACCTCATGTAATGTACTATATTACATTGTCATTTCAATGTCATTTGGTCATGACGTACTTTTTTCAATAGAAATTTTTCCTGGAGATAAATAATGATAAATCTGTTCTAAACTAAAGAAACTGCTGCTGCAAGAGCAGCAAAAACTTCCAGACTCCTGATCTGCAGGAGATTGAATCGCCTGACAGCATGAGATGGACCAGGTTTGTTGGGCCAGGACAAGACTGTAAGCAGCATTGACCACCAGGCGGTGCTATCACGCCAGTTACTGCATTTTTAAAAGGAACCTTGAGCTCCAGCACACTCAGAGGCTGCTCCACCTCTAACAACAAGCTGGCTGACTCCGCCAGAGGCCTCAGTCAGAATTTCTCTTTGATTAATAAAATATTTTTTTTCGCCCTTTTCATGTGTAAATCTTCCCTTCCTGTTCAGGGATTGTGTGCACACACTCCACTCCAAAGACACCTGGCTGAAAGAAGCACGAACTGTCCGACTGGGCGAGGAGCCGTACAAGGTGGGAAACCATGCTTGCTGTTTCTTCTCCTCCTCCTTTTTTTCCCTCTGCCCTTGTGTTATGGCAGAATAATAATGTTTGAAGCATCGACCTTGTATATAGTAGGACTGTAAAGGCTGCGCTCATGCTTCTGTCTGCGTGAACAAATCCTAAATGACTCTATAAACTTCATCTCTCAGAACTGATCCACTTTAATACAATCTTCAGTATGGGACAATACTTCAGCCTAAAACTGTGTGTGTGACAGGTGAACTAATCTATTTTCTTTGCCTTAATAAGCCAACTAGTTTCCAAGTGTTCCATTTAGGCCAAGAATTGTCCAGATGCTGCTCTGGTGCCTGTCGGCCACTCGAAATAGAGCTCAGCCGTAACACACTCTATTAACCTGTAGCTGCAATCGCTCCTTGTTAACATTGCCACCAGGGAAAATGTCTATTAGAATCGCTGCTCTTCGTTCGCCGTATCACAGTGAGAGTCATACGACTTGGCTGACGCAGTGCAACACTCATCTGCGTGTGTGTGTGTGTTTTCTGCCAGATGGTCAAGGGCTTCTCCAATCGCTCCCGCAAGGCCAGGATGGCGTCAGAGATGAAGGACGACAACGACCTGTCTCTCTTTGGAGAGTGGCAGACCGAGGAGTATCAGCCGCCCATCGCAGTGGATGGCAAAGTACATTGACTTTCCTTCTTCTCTTCTTTGGTTTTGACGTCTTTATGGTTAGATGTTTGTGAGCCGGAAATCACTGCAACCTCGCACCATGTTTCCGTCAGGTTCCCCGTAACGATTACGGCAACGTCTACCTGTTCAAACCCTGCATGTTGCCCGTGGGCTGCGTCCACCTGCAGCTGCCCAACTTGCACCGGGTGGCCAGGAAACTGGACATCGATGCGGCGACGGCGGTCACGGGCTTCGACTTCCACGGAGGATATTCGCACGCTGTGTAAGACGGTGACGGGGGGAGGGAAGGGCTGGAGGGGAGACGCCACCTGGACATGATGTCGCACAACCTGGCAGCTGCCTCCGTGTTAATCTCATTATCACGACAAAAGAGATGTGTTTACAAAGAGAATAAAAAACAGAGGTAGTAAATGCTTTCCTGCTTGTGTGTTTTTAAGGACTGACGGATACATTGTGTGCGAGGAGCACGAGGACATTCTCCGCACAGCCTGGGTGGAGGAACAGGCGCTCCAGAAACAGAAAGAGAAAGAGGTGCGTGAGTGTGGTATGAACTCAGAACGTGGTATCATTGAGCTTTGTGACATCACAAAGGGCTGTTTTCCAGTGCTGTGTATTTCAAGCACAGGCCTTCTTAAAAGAAAAATGATTGAAAGACAAAATATGGACTTTTCTCATTTCTGGGCAGGTTATAGTTTGTGTCTAAGCATATTTTATTAAATTTTTGTCTAGATAGTTTTACCTTTAAGATTTTGAGATTCAGTTGGTATGCAGTTACTGGAGTTCCTCTTTTTCACTTTTAGAAGAGAGAAAAGAGGGTTATCTCAAACTGGACTCTGCTGGTGAAGGGCCTGCTCATCAGAGAGAAGCTCAAACAGCGATACAACAAGAAAAAAGAGGCGACGAGCAGCTTGGCTCAAGGCCAGGAGATTGGTGGGCTTTCATCTGACGAGGAGGCTGTGGAGGGAGGAAGCCCTGAAGAGAAGAGCACTGCTGAAACCCTGGCCATGGCGTGGCCTCAGAACAGACAAACAGAGGAGGACGACGGCACCGCGAGTGGACTGAAGAAGAAGAAGATGTCGAAACGAGAGAGGAAGGGACAGGAGAAGCATTTGTTCCCTTTTGAGAAAGTCTGATGAAGAAATCTGAACACTACACTCCAGTCTAAAATAATGTTTGGAATTTTGGTGAACTCTGACTCAAGCAGCAGACTGAAAGAGGAAGAAAGAGGGATGTTTTGTACCATTTCTGCAGTTTGGCTCTGCCACACTGTTTATATTTAGTGTAGGTCATACACTTTAATATGAAAAAGAGCAGTTTACGGTTAAAATTTGCAATTATCAAACTTTGTGGTGAGTGTCAGTGTGTGTGCTTTAAAACACATCCAGAACCGTTTTTGGTTTTGGCCAGAAAATTAGATCAACACCTCTGTGGTGTATGATGACTGGTCAAGGTACACACATAAAAATTAATTTAATGAAACATCAGATTTTGTCCAAGTTAGCTGCTTGATTACCCATCAATACGATGATCTTTTTTCTTCCTTCTTTTCCTGTTTGACACAGCATGATGATGGCTTTGTGTTGTTTTACAAAATCATGTCACTGTTTTAGAATTTGTATGTGCACATGTTAATGCACAGCAAATTATTAATGCATTTCAAGTACTACAGTGTCTTTCATATGAATCGTATTTTTGTAAGAAAAGTTGAAATACCGTTGAGAAGTATAAAATTGACTGAATTTATTGTGTGTTGTTATTCATTTTGTTGTGTTTGTGGGGTTTTTTTTCTTGCTACCTTTCATAGCAGACATTTTTAGACATTTTCAAATGTAAGTGAGCACAAAAATATGAAGTGTCAGATAATGTCACCGCCTTAGTTGGACAGTTATCATTATTTTCACATTTCCTTCGTCATTTGTAACTTGGACACATACACATACAGCAAGTTTTCTTGAGGAAAGTTTCCTTTGTATGCATTGTGTCTAAAAAAAAAATAAATATTAATCTCAAGAAGAGAAGAGATGCTCTGGGACAGATTTAGCTATGAGCAACTTTCTATCTGCAGTTCCAGGGTAGGCACAAAATGCACACACACACACACACACACACACACACACACACAATGATGCACATTCAGTGTGAGTGTGTTTTATAGTACGTTTTTTTTTCATATAAATCTTTAATGTAGAAAAATTTGAGTTACCTAACATGTTCCATTGTTATCCTTCTCAATGATTTCAGACCATTCACAAATGCATTAACCTCATGGGCTCGATCCTCTGGCCCCTGAAGGCATTGCCGAGAGGTAATGCACTGTTAAGAAAGATACCGTTCTGAAGCCTTCAGAGCCAAAGCACTTTCAGTTTCCATTTGATTGAAGAGCTGCAGTCCAACCTTTGCCTTTCTAGAAATACAAAATGTACTTGATGGATCAGCCAACACATGCTGCTATACTGTACGTTTTTTTCAACTAATGGCCGTGTTCAACATTTGAAATAGTCAGACAGGGTAAACTGATTATTTAAAATCAAGACTTAGAAGATTTAGCTGCATGCTGGATAATAATGTTACAGCAGAGTTGTTTGACGTCAAGCCTATAAGATTATCCTTCTACACTAAATATATGCAGAGCTGGAACCTATTTTCACATTTTTATTTATTTGCTGGTTTGTTTGTTTATTTTAACCTGGAGTGCAGTGGAACAGCTTTATGCAATCAAATACCTCCAAAACTATGTTGATGGTAAAATGTAGCCTTCTGTTTACAGCTTCCCACCAAGACACTACAAATTAAGTTTTGATGCAAATTCAACATGTTTAGGAGAAAAATGTGAGACTGCCAGCCTGTCGTTCTCATCTGGTAGAACAAACACAAGGCCAGGTTGTTGGTCACCAACCCAAGATTGCTATTATGCCCTTCGTGACCTCACAAAGGGCACAGTGCACATTGTTGGAGAACATTGTGTAAGTCAAGTTTGATTAAATCCGGGGACTAGATGTGTGTGTCTAAGGAATTTTTGTTGGAAGGAAAGTATAGTTCAGATGCAGTAAAGCCCATAAGAGCATAGGCCACTAAAGATGTTGCTTCCCCGATGCCAGCATTAATGGACAACTCTTAATGCATGTGGTAAAAGTGCTGCAGGGTTTCCAAGAGGAAAGAGTGGAGAGGAAAGGAGGAGGGTTGGCGTGAGAACGCGGACGTGACGTCCCGCTTAAGTACTGTCCGTCTTCCGCCTAGCGGCCAGGCGAGCTCAAGAGTTAAGTCGCTCTTCCAGGTTTCCTCCGCAGGAAAAAAAAAACCCAAAAAAACCCCGCTTCTGAGTGTCATCGCGGGCAGAGCTCCTGCCGATCCGAGAGGTAAATACCGCAGGGTTTTGCCGATGTGAAATAACCTTGTGGTCGCTGAGATGTACCCGTTAACTCTGGAGATCCCTACGGCCTTGTTTACATCTCAATCCCCGGACTAGAGTGCACGGGAGGCGGGGGATCGGCGGCTCGGGGGCGTTTAGCGGTGCGCTAAGATGGGAGCCAGACGGCAGTGCGGTGTGTTAGAAATCATCTCGAGACTTGGGACTTTTTCTTAAGTATTCTACAAGAATCCTTTGTCAAAGGCGCCACGAATTCAACTTTGGGAAAAGTCGTCTGCTCGCTGCGCTGCTACTTGGTTGAGAAATGCAGCTGCCAGCAAGCTAGCGTGGAAGCTAAAGTAGGTAACGGGGAGTTAGCCGAATGTCCTCCGGATTGACTCGTCTTGTGTTTATTTGGCCCAGTTTCTGCCGTGACTAACGGCACGTCCCTTTTAGCGACGACGACGACTGGGGCCACTCTGTGTCTGTGCATTCCGAAACCCCCTTTGTTTTCCACCACGCTCGACATCTTATCGGACCGGGTGCTGGCTGGCTGTGATACATTAGCCTAGCTAGATGTGTGTCACCCAGTTTTGCTGCCTATTTTTAGCCTGGACCGGACGGAATGCGTGCGTCTGTCTGCCGCCGGGCCGGCACCGGGGCCGCCTGGTCGGCTTTACCCACTAAGCCCTGTTCACCGTCCAGGTGGATGTGAGCTTAACCTCGGGCAGGTGCGGGATGGCGGTTTGGAAGTTGTGCGTCTTCCAGATAGTATCTCTTTCTCCCTCGAAGTCGTTTTCGTGTATATATGTCGTTGATTATTATGGTGGTTTTTTTTTTGTTGCCATTTAATATTGCAGAGCAGTGAAACTCATGTCGCACGGACAAGGGGATATGTGGCTAAAATAAATAAATAAATAAATACGTACCATTCTTTAAAATATCACCAATCGATCAGTCGTGCAAAATTGCCTATATTAATGCTGATGATAATCTGTTGCTTTATTCTCCAATTGGAATAATCAAAAGTTGATAATTTACTTATTTTTCTCGCTCAGCTTTTCATAACAGCCATTTGTGCCGTCACAGAAAGCTCTGATACCTGAACACATACACATAGGTCACAACAACTGGTAGGCATAATAAAGTATCTGCAACATGCTTTAGCAGAAAGTTGAAACCAAGTATTTTTTGTTGTTGGAGACTGTAAACATTGGGTTAAATATGTCGTTCTAGAGATGTATAGCATGGGGGAATGGTCAATCATGCCAAGCAGTTCCAATAGAGTCCGATATGAAAACAGATATAATACGGGACTTTTAGAATAAACTTGAAAATTTGTTAAACACTGTTTCCCTGGTACATGCTTGAAAAATGTAGTTTTACTCCAACTTCCTCTTTTGCATCCCATAATACTGACTTACTACTGTACTACGCTGTCAATTGTACCCACTGGTTGTTCTGTATCCTTCTTCTTTTCAAGGTGACGAATCATGATTTTATCATCTTTACTGTGACATAACCCACCTTATGCCTTGTATGTGGTAAATGTATCGAAAGTATGGGGGCCTTGGAGGAACCTTTCTGCTTAATTCAATCAAAGCTCAGTGGCCCCTTGATCAGTATGTTGTCTACGAGGAAGCAAACAAAATCAATTCTGCCAATAGACCACACTGTTGTTGTCGAGTAAATAAGTCGTAAAAGCTGGAGCCACTAGGGTTACAGACCAAGCTATTTTGGGCTTGGATCACAGAACTAACAGTTCTGCCAGCTTGTATTTAAATTCATTTCCCCCTCTTATTTCAAATTGGTTTGTTTTCTCACTCAGTGGGGCCGAGGACCCAAACTTGCACCATTATCACATGATGAGTTGAAACTGTATGTGGTTAATAAAGATTTCTTAGTAATTCACACTACTGTGATTTTTGACCCAGAATTTTTCTTTGTTGCATTTTCCTCCTCATTAATTCCACCACCTCCTGTCTTTCCCGCTTCAATTTTGTGGACCATCATTTTCTTTGTTTTCCATCCTTTAGTTTTGTTTTGTTTCTTCTCCCTAGTTTGCCTTGAGACCCGCTGTCCAGATGAGTGACGGGGAGTGTGACTTCTTCTGCTTCTTCCGCTGCTGCTGAGCACGCGCTCTCTCCGCGCCTCGAACAGACACGAAAAGCCAAGGTGTCTCTACTTGGCGACAAGAGCGCGTGGACAGGCGCCAGGGAAGACACGGCGAGGTGGAGCGTCAACCAAAACCACTAGGATCCGACGGGTAGGCTGGCCGTCTACCTGTCTGGGTAGGCGATTGATTGAGTTGGCTGAATGTCTGTGGACATGAACAGCCAGGCATCGGATAGCAACGAAGAAGACTTCGGGGTGAACTCTGAAGAAGAGGACGATGACGACGCGGGAGAGGAGGAGGATCCGGGCGACATCGCGTCCTACTACGACGGCGTCGCCAGTGACGTGGAGCAACAGGGCGCCGACTCCTTCGACCCGGAGGAGTATCAGTTTACCTGTCTAACCTACAAGGAGAGTCAGAGGGTGCTGACGGAGGAGGTCAACACTGTTGCCGTGGCAGTAAAGGTGAGCGTGTGTCTTATTTAGCGTGCCGAGGATTATGCTTTCGTCAAAGCTTTGGGAAAGGAGGGACCGAATAGTCAGTGGCAGCTCTGATCAAATAAGACGCTTTGAATGAGAGACACACATTTTCTATGTCGAGCAAATCAAATAAAATTGCATCAGACGGACATCCAGTTACTAACTGCTGAATCTCAGCAGAGTAAAGTCCCCATGTTTGTTTCCTATTTACTCTCCATGTTGAAGCAGTTTTATGTTTCAAGTTTTTCTTTACTGTGAAGATGGTGTGAGTTTAAAATAGTTCAGTAATGTAATTATAAAAACCCATGAACAGAGACTTCCTTGTCAATTCTTTCCGTAGTGCATGGCCAAGTCATGGAAATAAGGGATAGCAACATAACATCTCAGTAATGTACGCAATAGGGTTTTCTCTAACTTTCTCTTGATACCTGCCTTCAAGAAAAGCGTTCTTTAAGGTTTACTTTTTGTATGCATTTTAAAAAATAAATCAAACCTATTGATTAGATGTGTGTATCGTGATTGGCAGGATTGGTAGTGAATTTGTTTTCTGACTGCTTAGTAACTAACAGTTCACAAAGATCATCACAGAATAGTTCTAATAGTTTAGTTTTGTGAGTTTTATTTTCCAAAAGGTTCAAGGCAGACTGGTCGTGAGTCTTGAACTCGTTACGAGGCGAACACCCGCAACATCCTCAGCAGTCACACATTTATCTAAGGAACCTGCTCATTTTGTCAACAGCTCCTCTGAGGGCTGCAGTGAATAAGAGAGATGGAAACGCTTAAAATTTGTCTTATTAAACTAAACTTTTTGCCATTTTTGTTTGTTCATATTTTTAGATCGAAACGTCTTGGTAATGTAATTACAGAAATAAAAACAATTGAGATATCTGGAAAACAGCATGTTAAGGACCAGTTTTTTTAAGAAGGTGACCTTGAGTTAGTCTGAGGAGGCCCAGCCTGATCTGGGAGAGGTATCAGTCAGGTGGGTTTTAGCTGAATGCAGAGGCAGCCGTGTCACCTGTGTGGCTGAAGAAGATTTAATGGCTTTGCATTGAGTTGAAGTCAAACCGTCTCCTTTCTCTCTGATGTGTGTGCCAGGTTCTACCAGCTGTGGCCAAACTGATCCTGGTGCATTTTCACTGGCACGTTAAACAAATACTGGACAGGTAGAGCCCACACGCTGTCATCGCTTCCTACCTTTTTTCTCCCCCTTTGTAAATACAGACTACCTTGCTGCAAACCCCTCCCTCCTCTCTTTTCTACACATTGTTTTAACATGGTTTTGTGTAAGTCATCGTCATGACTGACGGGTTTTTGTGTGTGTGTGTGTGTGTGTCGTCAGATACGAGTCCAACTCATCGCTGCTGCTGTCGGACGCTCTGGTGCAGCCCAGCAGCTCCTGCAGATCAGTAACTGTGAGTAATTGTCTTTTATGTGTGATAAATGTCGGTTTGCATGGACGGCTCTCAGGGGAAAATTGCTGGTTAGATGCATTGTTTATGTTCTGTTGTGAAGCTAAATGCATTTTGTCCAGGCCGCAGTTATTAGAGTAAAGCTTGTTGAAAAGGCTGGAAGCTGCTGATTGAATGCAAAACATAAACTAATGAAACCTTCAAAGATACAAAAGAAGTAAAATAAAGTGACTGACATCAGGACAGGAGCAGGTGTCAATTTGGCATTTACTTTGAAGCTCTTGTTCCAGTTGTTTCATGAAAGCAGGACATGTGTGAATGCTGCGTTTATGGTATTGAGGGTTGTGTTTGTGTGTCACAGGCCCCTCAGCCCCTCCAGTGTGGCGTTTGTCTACAAGTCGTCCGGAGAGACTCCCTGCTGGCACTGCCCTGTCAGCACTCCTTCTGCAAAGCATGCTGGGAGCAGCACTGCACTGTATTGGTCAAAGATGGCGTTGGAGTGGGTGAGTAGTGTGAGTGTGTGCGTGAGTGTGCGTGTGTGTGTGTAATTCTGCCATCTGGCGGTCAGATTTTAAATAGCAGTGCTCATTCGCTCCCCCTCCCTCTCCTAAGCTTGCCAGTGAACTACTGTGGCCTGCGCACACAAACCTGGATGCCCCGTCCACCCTCTTCTTTGTTGAAGAAGATGAATGGGAGTTAGTGCTCAACAAGTAAAAGTGGCTGATTGATTAGATGGATTTGGACATGACAAAAAAAAGTTAACGTGGAAATTGGAAATAAAATTGGTGGGGCTCGACTTTGTGTTCCCTGGTGTTGAACATTGGGAGCTTTGTTTTGTTTTTTTTTTAGGCCAGAGCCGTCAGCGTCACACAGAAATGATACCATTTGTCACAAGAAATTGTTTCAAATTAATAAAATCCTGGTTCTGTCTTGTAGATTGCTCGCCAGTAAAACAGCCCTTCCAGCCTGCTTTCCAGAGGTTCTTCATTTGATGATTTGATGTTTTTCTTAATCCGGTTTGTGTGTGTTTGTGTGCTTTTGTGTGTTCAGGTATCTCATGTATGGCTCAGGACTGTTCCCTGCAGATGCCAGAAGACTTTGTCCTGCCGTTGCTGCCCGCAGAGGAGCTCAAGGACAAATATAGACGCTACCTCTTCAGAGACTACGTTGAGGTGTGTGTGTGTGTGTCTGTGTGTGTATATGTGGGATCTGTTTGGCCAGCGAGTGTCAAGGATCTGCAGTTATGGCCACTGAGACAGCAGAGGCATGTGGGAGAGGTGTGAGAACGCTGCCATGTTTCTTTCCATGAGTGAATCTTTGAATCTCCGTCACGCTTTTCGGCCGTCAGCCAGTTTTGCACTTTGATATTCACGGCGCGTCATGTGACACCATGGGGGCAGCGAAGTGATCACGACACTATTCATGTTTAACTCCTCAGTTTTATTCCCTTGTGTAACTGTCAGTTATTGCCACCGTGTTGTGGCCATAGCGTTTGCTAATAATACTAATCAAGCATGTTTGATTTTGTGACTTGGATCAGTAGTTTCTGAATCATTTGAAAACCCTGTGAACGCTTGATGCAGATGATGATGGTTTTTCATTTTGCTAAATCTCAGTATGTCTTGCCTTTCAGAGTCACTTCCAGTTGCAGTTATGTCCAGGTGCAGACTGCCCTATCGTAATTAAAGTGCAGGAGCCGCGGGCACGCAGGGTGCAGTGTAGTCGCTGCAGTGAAGTCTTCTGGTAGGACGGACACACACACACACAAAGTTCAAATGAAAAGGTGTCTTTGAGTCACCGTTGGTCAAACAGCTAAAATAAAATAAAGTGGAGTTCACTGAAATATTTTTAGTTTGACCTTCTGTGCCTGTGTGATTTATGTCCTTTATTCCTTATGTTGCAAATGAATTTAAATCACCAACTAGTATTTATTTTACTTTTTAATAAAGTATCTCTCTCCTGTTGCAGTTTTAAATGCCGTCAGATGTACCACGCGCCCACCGACTGTGCAACCATCCGCAAATGGCTGACCAAATGTGCTGACGACTCGGAGACAGCAAACTACATCAGCGCGCACACTAAAGATGTATGACCGACACACCCACAGTCATGCACGTTCTCAAGCACCCTCTTCTCAAAGTCTTTCTCCTTCCTTATTCTAAACGTGTTCTAAATGATCTTCTGAGAGAGTTAAGTGGCGGTCAGCAAGCCAAACCTAATCACTGTGCCTCTCTCCCACTCCCCCAGTGTCCCAAGTGCAATATCTGCATTGAGAAGAATGGAGGGTGCAACCACATGGTGAGTGTGTTAACTGCAGCCAATAAATGATTGTACCTGAAGGTTCTAACGCACAGATTCTTTAGATTTTTTGTTTGTTTGTTTTTTGTTTTTTCATTTCCTGTTGCTGGGCCACTTCTCTGACTTCTTCCTGTGTCTTTGTTTATTTCAGCAATGCTCCAAGTGCAAACATGGTAAGTAGTTTGAGATGCAAGGCCTCCAGCTCAGCAAAGCTTGAAATCGAAACACTTAGCATTCCTCCCATTGGTGCTCAAAACTGTATACTCGGTGTACTGCCATAATTAAAGATTAAGATTCAGATGATGTTTTTTCTAATCCAGTAACGCTGATTGAATTACAGATTGTGTAAATTGCTGGTTAAACAAAACTACTATTTACTCCTATTTAGCCCCCCGTTCACAGTCTCCTATTTTAGCCTTGTGCTAACTGATCTGTTGTTGTACGTTTTTTAGGCAGGGACAAAAACAAACACAGTCCATTGTCTCTGTATATTTTAAAGCCCATTGTTAAAAGTCTGTTGTTTTTTTTTTTCTGCTCTGCAAGATTTCTGCTGGATGTGTCTCGGTGACTGGAAGACCCACGGCAGCGAGTACTACGAGTGCAGCCGCTACAAAGAAAACCCAGATATAGTCAACCAGAGCCAGCAGGCTCAGGCCAGAGAGGCCCTGAAAAAGTACCTCTTCTACTTTGAGAGGGTGAGTTTCCCTTCATCAAGCTTTTAGACAATCCAAGGGGGTATTTGGTTTTAGTGGAGTTTCATTTATGTCTTTTTTTAAAAATCCAAACAGTGGGAGAACCACAACAAGTCTTTGCAGTTGGAGGCTCAGACGTACCAGAGGATCCAGGAGAAGATCCAGGAGAGGGTGATGAACAACCTCGGGACCTGGATCGACTGGCAGTACCTGCATAACGCTGCAAAGCTGCTAGCTAAGGTATACAGACACACCAAAGCAAAGGGTGCCGGCTTCACGGTGTAAAGAAAAAAACTTATTCCAAGATTTTCTTAACTTGTTCCGTGTCATTGTGTTTGTGTGGGGCTTTTTCCTCTCGTTTTCAGTGTCGCTACACGCTGCAGTATACGTATCCTTACGCGTATTACATGGAGTCCGGGCCACGCAAGAAACTGGTAAGATTTAGTGTTTTTTTTTTTATTCACACTGACCATTCTAGAGACCACAGATTTCAAAGAAAAAAAAGTGCACCCCTTTGGCTAATTGGCCCAAGTTATTTGCATTTGATGTCATTTTCCTCAGTTGTGGATTTATTTTCAATTTTTCTTCAATCTTGTACAGTTTGAGTACCAGCAGGCCCAGCTGGAGGCAGAGATCGAGAACCTGTCATGGAAAGTAGAGCGAGCCGACAGCTACGAGAGAGGAGTGGTGGGAGGCGAGGGGGAGCTCAGCGCCAGCGACAGAGGGGTGATGACTTCTGCATGCATTCATTCATACATCCCTCGGCCCGACTCTCGGTGGCCTGACTTGCAGTAACCTGACGGGTTCTGGAAGAAGCAGGGCAAACACTTGTTTGATGTAAATTACTTTATTATTGTCCCTTTGTTTCGCACAACGGGATTGAAGAATATCTAAAAACAAGATATTGTAACATGGATCTTCTTTGCCAGTTTAGTGCGAAATAATTTTTGAACATTTTGAATCCTGCTGATAGCAACTGACAGCTGCCTTGTATTTGCCCCCTTCCAAAACCTTGTGCATGGTCCAACATAAGTTTTAGCAGATCTAGAGTGTTTGTGTGTGTTGGCATTTCCTTTATATCAGTAAAACATTAAGGAAAATTCTGAAAGTGAAGATTCTCGGAGTATAATTGTCTTCTTGTCATCTTGATGCTTAATTTGTTTATTGTTTTTTTGTTTTTGTTTTTGGATGATGCAGGATCTGGAGAACCAGATGCACATTGCTGAGCAGAGGCGACGCACGCTGCTGAAGGATTTCCACGACACCTAGAGCATCTGCAAAGCACCAGCATCCCTTCCTTTCTCCCTCCCCCTCTTCCTCTCCACTCTTGCTCTCTGACCTTTGCCAGCCCCTCCTGCTGTCATTCCTCTGTGCACTCATACTGTCCTGCTTCTCTGAGCTTGCTCATTTGCTTGCCCCTCTCCGTGCTTTCCCCCTCTCACTCCCATTACGCTGCAGAGTCACAGAATGGCACGGCTGTAATCCCCTGGCCCTCCTCATTTTGGTCCTCGCCTCATGTTTTTGGCTTCAGAGCGTCACTTTCCATGTGGTTTCACCTGCTGGAGCTTTTCACGTCTGATTACGGAGGGGAAATTTTGAGGTGTGGTCATGCGTCAAAGAGCACACGGTCGTCTTTTCGTGTCAGTATTATTAGGACACTATCATGCAGCTACCAGCATGTTAACATGCAAGGCTATAATTGCCCTGATTTTTTTTTTTTGTGCTGGGATAGTGCACAAAATATGAACTTGATTAAAAAATGAAAAGATTTTGTTGTTGTTGACAAGAGGATTATGGTCTGGAATGCATTTTGTTTCTTTGTTGTTGTTATTGTTTGGCAAAGATCATAATCGTGTGATGGGTCTTGCTGGCAGTTGCTGGGACACATTATCAAATTTTTGCCATGAATACGTGCAAAACAAAAATGCATTTCCCCCACTGACACTAAATAATAACCGATACATGTGTTTAAAGTACCTTTTAAAAAAAGAAAAAGAAAAAAAGAAATTACATGCTTCACTTGAACACATATTTTCCCTGCAGGCATATGACTGCCTGCAGACGCAACGTGTAGGAGTCTGCGTAACTCAATAGAAAAACACATTTCAGTCATTTGTAAAGTGGTTTTCCTGGAGACCTCTTGCTCACTCAGTCATCACACCATTGCTTTGTTTGTACCAGCTGAGTCTGTTCACCTTCATTTCTAACTGTTTACTTTTCAGTACTGCAACACAATATCGTTTAGAACATCGCGGCAAACTGTTGAAAGTAATCTAAAATTTCCCCCTCCAGTAATCAGTTTTGAAGGTGTTTCACGGTGTAATCATAACCCCTCATGCACACTACAGCAATGCCCATTGACATAGCATCTGCTTGGACAGAACAAGGACATACCACGCAACTCGCGCTCAAAACACTCCGCTGCAGAAATTGAACTGTTATTTTGCTTCCTCTCAGTCTTTTGCCGTCTTCTCATTCTTCCCCTTGCTTTCTTTTGCTCCTTGTTTTCTCTTTTTCTCCCAGCTCACACTGTTCACATCTCTAATGGAAAATGGCTGTTGATAGATAGATCGTTTAAAAAAAAAAAGGAAAAAAAAAAGCAAAAACACAAAAAAAGTTAATGTAATTTTCAACGGTTGTACATTAATACAGAAATAGAGTTACTGAGAGTTTTTAAAACCTAAATCTGCCTCTTGTGTTTTCATTTATATGCATACATGCATGCATGCAAAAAAAGCTTCATTTTTAAATATTGGCTAATTTTTTTTAATTCATATTATTAGAAAATAAAGAGCAAGCTCTTTGAGAGACAAGAGATTTCTATTCTGTGAGTGTGTAGAACAGAATTAAACATGAATAATGTGTGGGTGTTATTAAAAGCAGTTTTATTCATAATTTCTTTTTTTCTTTGCAATGTTTGCCACCTCTCGTTGAATTGTTAACACATGTTGCAGAAAGCCAGGCCAGCCTTGACATTATCCAATTGGCACCTTGATTTGCACTGAGCTGCTGCAGCCTAATATAGTCCGGAGTATTAATGTGCCAGGATGGTATTAACTTATTAGCATCCCTGCTCAGCCAAAGCTTTATGGGAGGGTCAAAAGCTTCAACTGTCATACAGCAATAATTGCACCCTCCAGTGTTTAATCCAGAGTTAAGCGGGCAAAGTGTGTGTGTGTGTGTGTGTGTGTGTGTGTGTGTGTGTGTGTGTGTGTGTGTGTGTGTGTGTGTGTGTGTGTGTGTGTGTGTGTGTGTGTGTGTGTGTGTGTGTGTGTTATAGTAGTCCATGTTACTACTATATCAATTCCAATAATAGAAAGAGAAATGCCACAATTTCCTACTTTCGTATTGTATGTTTTTAGGGTTTTGTGTGTGTTTTTAGTGATGACGAGTGAGTTCTGTTTTATTATCGACAAGGGAGAAATTCGTTGCATAAATTCTCCAGCTATCTAAACAATTTAATACACTTTTTAAATAATAAAAATTAAAAAAATCAATGGGAAAACGTTATTACGTCGATTAAAAATAAATTGTCGCTCATTTTAACCGTATAGCATTGCATTGCATTGCATCCACGTCAACGTCTGTATTTAGGGGGAAATTAAGTTACCAGGAAGTAGACGGTATTAGCCTCATCATACCTCGAAATCTGGAATACCATGGCTCTATTACAATAAGACCAAGACGATAGAGAACGTGAGTGAAGGGGCGGGGCAATCGGATGTGACGCAGTTGCCGGAAACCCCGTCGCACAGAGTGACGCGTATGTGTCGTAATGATGAGAATTCCGGTGAGCCGTAGCATTTGACTCAGCTCGCCAAGCCGAGTCGGTTCTTTCATCGTAAGTTCTGGTGTAGGTTATTGAAATTGAGTTAAGCCGATCCAAAACGCTCCAAATTATCCAAAGCAGATGTGCTGCTGTCGGGTCACCAACATGCGCCCTCCTCCACCCCCGACAGTGATCATGTCATTCTGCCTTGTGACTTACAAACGGGAGTCGGCTCCTATGGTTCATTTACAAGTGCCGACTCGTTGAACGGGCCTGTTCGCCACCGAAAACGCCTCATGTGTGTCTGAGGAAGCTGACTGGGGTAACATGAACGCACACTCCTGGCCTGCACACAGAAGAAACGTGATAAACACGCGGAGATACCAAAATTCACATATATCTCCAAGCAGATCCCGGGACAGGTTTCATATTATCCACTGCTGTACAGGTCTGGACTGAGCAGGTAAACAGTGGTGGTGGTGCGGGGACAGGAGGAGAGTACGCCGCAAACCAGGGCGAAGAAGACGGAAAGTTGTCGCCGGTGCTAGTTTTCGAAATAGTGAAGGAGCTGAGCAGGTCTAACCAGCAGCAGCAGCAGCAGCAGGGCGCCATGGCGGACTACCTGATCAGCGGCCAGACCGGCTATGTACCAGAGGACGGGCTCACCGGACAGCAGCTGTTCAACTGCGGCGACGGAATGACATACAAAAAAAAAAAAAAAAAAACACAACCACCGCCATCATTTAATTTATGTCTTAGCTCACAAGGAAACGCCAAAACCGCGCCAGACTGGTTTTGGGTTGGCAGGTTTGCGTGTTTTCCCCACAACTTGCTTGTATAGCTAGTAGCCCTTAGTTGCCTCAAACGTTCGCCAGGTGTGTGTGTGTGTGTGTGTGTGTGTGTGTGTGTGTGTGTGTGTGCGCGCGCACGATGTGTTTTAGGGGTTAGACGTAAAATAAGACATCACAAGGCTTTAGGAGCTTTGTATTGGTGAATAGTTAATAACCTAGTGTGTTTTGAGTGTATCCACTTCTGCCGTAACTGCTAACTTTTCATTAACTGTTGCATGCGTCCCCAAAGTTAGCCTGAAATGTCACAAATGGCTAACACAAGTTGCACTAACCACCCAGTAGTCTGTGTGTTAATGCTTTGTAATGAAGCCTTCAATAACTTTTTTTTTTTTTTTTTTTTTTAACTTTGTGGCTTGCACATTACCTGACAACGCCTGCAAGTATTTGCTGTTACAGAAGTAAAAAGCCTGTGTGAGGTTGACTGACGACCGACTTGGAAAGGGAAAAGGGGACACATTCTTCCTGTGTGCACTCAGGCCCCCAAATTTAGGATGTGGTTGTTGTTCAATGCACTCAGTGGACCCCAGCTATATTTAGAGTATATGCCGGGTAGTAAAACAAACCTTGGTGCCATGTTTTCTGTATGTTAGCACTCAGCCACATCTATTTTTCTCAAACACATTGTAAGGATGTTGGTGTTCCTTTCCAGCGTTTTAGCAATATACATGAACTGTTGGATATCATAGGTAAAACTCTGAAAAGTCTGCCTGATTGCCCAAAATCTCTTTCGATCAATCAAATTTCATGATATTTTAAATTTGTACAAAATTATTTATTAACGTTGCTCTTTGTTTGTTTCAGTATTCTGGGTTTGAAAAAAGCAAATGCATCCATTCCTCTTGTTTCTTTTTATCCTGCACTCAGGGTCATGGCCGTCAAACATATATAAATGTATGGCTGCAGTATTGACGTGTATGTTGGAAACTGTTGACTCAGTTTTAAAGTTGAGGTCAAAGGCCACACTGTGTCATCAGTCCCGTGTCACCTGTGAAGACATGCTGTCTTGCCTTCCATCTCTTTTTGGCCCTACGGCTGGTCACATGACTTTCAGCACTCAAAGAGCCCACAACATGCTTTGCGTTGAGGAATTTCTCTGTGACAGCAAAGGCTGCCTTTTCAGAATATGATACACCCTGAGGATTCACTGGAAAGAAATGTTAGTTGTGTTGCATCACAGTTTTCCAAGAATTCCTTGTTTCTATTTCTTGGATAATATTTTGAAACAAGCTGTTCGGGTTGACCTCTGGGTTTATTTTTATAGTTGCGTTTACGTGAAACCCTTTTAGACAATCTGAATCATTTTAAATGAAAACTGTAGCACTGTAGCTGACTGGGGTAACATGAACGCACACTTCTGGCCTGCACACAGAAGAGGCCTGCGCACATTCATCATAACCTTTCAAACACCCCAAGTCCTTGCTCACTAACGATTTCCTCCCTGTTTCCTTCAGTGACTTCCTGATTCTTCCCGGTTACATCAACTTCACTTCAGACCAAGTGGTGAGTCCAAATTAAAATATCTAATCTGAGGCTGCCCACTGTCTGAAATAAGCTGTGTAAATAAATACCAAATGTTTTTCTTCCAGGATCTGACCTCTGCGCTCACCAAACAGATCACCATGAAAACTCCCTTTGTGTCCTCGCCGATGGACACAGTCTCAGAGGCCAACATGGCAATTGCCATGGCAGTAAGTGTGACACGGAGACACAGTTTATTCGACCATGTATGGCCCGAGATATTGTGTTGGCTTGATGTATTGTCTGCTGTCAGCTAACAGGTGGGATCGGCTTCATCCATCACAACTGCACTCCTGAGTTCCAGGCCAACGAAGTTCGCAAAGTCAAGGTAGTCACGTTGTTCACCTCGATCCTGCGCTCTTAAGTTTTTGTCAGGATTTTCCAATTAATAACTTACTTTTAATCACCAACTTCCTTCCTTCCCTCAGCGTTACGAGCAGGGCTTCATCACAGACCCTGTAGTGATGAGCCCCAATGAATGTGTGCGAGACGTCTTCCAGGCCAAGGCTCGCCACGGCTTCTGCGGGATCCCCATCACAGACAACGGAAAAATGGGTGGCAAGCTGGTGGGCATTATCTCGTCCCGAGACATTGACTTCCTGAAGGAGGACGAGCACAACCTTCCACTGAGCGATGTGGGTGAATGCAACGAACAGTACAGAGGAGCTTTTTCGAACATTGTAAACCTCTGTGGTGCCTGTTTTTATACTCTCAGGTTTTTCCATATGGGGATTATTTTTGCTTTACCAATTTAACCTCTTTACTTGACTCTGTAAACAGGTGATGACAAAGAGAGAGGACTTGGTTGTAGCACCTGCTGGAGTGACACTGAAAGAAGCCAATGAAATCCTCCAGAGGAGTAAGAAAGGTGACGAGGCTTTATCAACTAAAATCTTTAACATGATTCTAAATATCTTCCCTTACAACCTGGTGCTAAATGTGTGTTCTATCCTCTCTCTGCCTGCAGGAAAACTCCCCATAGTGAATGAAGAGGGCTCTCTGGTGGCCATCATCGCCCGCACAGACCTCAAGAAGAACAGGGATTTCCCTTTGGCCGCCAAAGATTCACGCAAACAGCTGCTATGTGGCGCAGCAATTGGCACTCACAACGACGACAAGTACCGGCTGGACCTGCTGGTGCAGAGTGGTGTGGATGTGGTCGTACTGGTAAGGGTGAAGTTTTTTTGCATCACTAAGGCAGAGGACACAGAACAGACATAAGTTAGACTTGACAGGACACAGATTCCTAAAAGTTGTTTTTCTCCATTTTACTCATTTTCCTTCTTTATTTCTTACTTTCTTTCTTTTATTTAGCACATAGTCAAGGTTTATACAATAAAAAAAAAAGAAGAAAAAAACAGAACTAAACAAAACCAAAATTATACAAAGCAGACATGCTAGGAAGTCCAAAAACCCCTTGATGGGCTTGTCAGGAGGACCTCCTGAAACCGAGACAAACAAAATAAAGATGCAAACCATTATACATAACATGCGCAACAAATTCATAACCTGTGGGATAAAACCCAGTTGAACACAGATCAGGGATATACACACAACAAGGTGCAATAAAAGTTCTTGGTTACACAGCATGCATTTCACAGACTTTTTAAATACATATTGAGAGAGCGTAGGAAAATGAGAAGGTGAAAGTGAATTCCATAATTTAGAGCCTCTATAGGAGATCTTAAATTGGGATGAAACAGTTCTTGATTGTGGGGGCCGAAGATGATGTGCTTGACGGGTTGAAAAGTTCTGAAATTGTTTGTTGTCATTTTGTCATCAGGACTCGTCCCAGGGCAACTCAATCTTCCAGATCAACATGATCAAATATGTCAAAGAGAAGTACCCTGATCTACAAGTCATTGGAGGCAATGGTAAGTACGGTGATTGGTGTTTGTTTGTTTTTTTTACTGTATAGTTCTCTACCAAACACTGAATATCCATACTCACAGGGATGTGTGTTACTATGTTACACTTGTCTTTTTTTATTGTTGTTTTTTTTCTAAATCGTACACTTCTGTACCAAACACTGAATAGCTTGAGTCTACAAAGTGCACTCACATGGACTATGGACACATCACACCCTCATCACACATAATCATAGGTTAGCAGTTGCTGCTGCCCGGTGTAAAATAGCAGTGCATAACTTAGAATGAATTAGTTGTGATGGAACTTAACTACAGCTTTCATCAGGAGACTCTGCATGCGACAGAAAAAAAACACACAGTCCTCATTTTACTTTTGAACTTGCTGATGTGCCACATTTGGGTTGTGTCACAACATGTTTTGTCAATTCTTCTCTTTTGTGCCTAACCGCATCTCTGTCTCCCCCTGTCCGCTGCAGTGGTTACTGCAGCTCAGGCCAAGAACCTGATCGACGCAGGAGTCGACGGACTGAGGGTAGGAATGGGGAGTGGCTCCATCTGCATCACACAGGAGGGTGAGCGACTGCACAGCCTGACACACACAACACATTTTGCTGCTCTGGGACCTCTGTAGTTTCTAGGTGTGATGTGAAATGTGCGGGACACGGTTGGCTTATGCTTGAGCAGCGGAACTGCCTGGTCAACTAATTGCCGTTTTTACCCTGCACAAGTTGACTCTGTTTTTATGGCGATATGTCTGGTGTCGTAAATGCCTTGGGTTTGATGACCTTTGTAGCATCTTAGAGGTTGTGAAAAAATTATAGGCGAGCGATCAGATTATTGTGTACTGTGTAGCATTTTATAACTCACCGGGTTGGATGATTAACTGATTTGCTATTGGGATGCTCTCTTAAGTCAGTGAAATTGAGCAGTTGTGGCAGGTAGAACATCAGGACAAAATAAAGATGGGAATTTGTCTGGTCTAGTTGGAGTGCAGTAGCAGATGGTAGTGTGTGTGTGTGTGTGTGTGTGTGTGTGTGTGTGTGTGTGTGTGTGTGTGTGTGTGTGTGTGTGTGTGTGTGTGTGTGTGTGTGTGTGTGTGTGTGTGTGTGTGCGCGCGCGCGCATCTTGTTGTTTCTGACCTGAACCTCCTTTAAGCGATTGAAGAAGTTGTGCTTATTCATTTCTTTTGGTTTCTGAATGTCCGTTTGTCTGTGACCTCCATCCCCTCGTGTCCACCTTTCTCTTTTCCTGTCCGCCCCGCCTCACGCCCTTCCATTCTGTGCGATGTGGGTGTTTCTGTGTGTGTCTCATGTGTGCGTTCACGTTCAGCACCACTCTGTGTCCCACCGGCAATAAAGCTCCACAGCCCCAAACTCCCCACCGTTGTTACGGGATACTCCAGTAAGTTTGCCTCGCCACCACTGGCCTGCGCTGGGCTCCCATTGGCTCCACTGTCACAGTGTGCCTGTCCCCCACCCCCGCCATTCCCCCTTATGTCCTTACTACCTCGCCTGCAGCATTGAATGTGTAACAGCTTTGCATCAGTAAATGTTGAGGAGGTAGATCTTAGCTGGTCTTTGGTTTGACTTTTGAAGCTTCAGGGTTTTTCGGGGGTGTCTTGTTCCAACGTCCTCACTAATCTGTCAGTCATGCTGTGTGAATATTCTGCCCCTCCCACGTCACTGTATTAGCATTTGACCACAGATGTTATTCATATTAATGGAATTATTGCCAAAACACAATTGTGAAGAAATCTGAAGGAGGAAAAAAAAAAAAAAAGACGTGGATTGGCTCAGTAACGCTGCCGTCAGCCTCAGGGTGTTTCTGATGGACAGAGACCTCATCATCAGTTTCGGACTGATTCTTAAGCATCTGTGTCCCCCAGTTGTGTGTCTCGTGCCTGCCCAGAGCTGATACTCATCTTGCACAAGCACCACCGACTTCATTTTTGTGTGAACATTCATCGACCAAAGGATGTCCCAGTGCTCACTGTCATGGCAGCTCGATTAGCATCAGACTGGAGCCTCCTTGGCATGTTCTGGCATTGAGGCTGTTTTTCCGCTGCATCGTCCAGCAGCTACTCTTGATAGGAAGATTACTTTGCAAAGCTATTTCTCTTTTTGGGCTTGTTTGTCATTCTGTTTGAGATATAAGTTCTGTTTGTTGCTTTTACTGAGCGGTGATGTCTTTTTTTTTTTTACCTGCCAAATCCTGTGAAAGGACCGCATTTCTGATATTCTGATATTTGCTGAGACCTGCAACACTCGGAAGAGAAATATGAGAGTATTAGAACTACGGGATGCCGCCTGATTTATATCTCGTCTTCAAATTTTGGGGTAAAACTGTTAAAAATAGAGAGAGTGAGAAAGAGACAGAGAGAGAGAGAGTTCCCTGTTTCGTCACGGAGCTCACATGACCAGAACAGCTACCAAAACAGGAAGTGTCTCTTTTGGTGCCTGGGTGTGACTGAGCTTGAGTGTCCCACGTTTTGTTTTTTTTTGTTTTTGTTTTTGTTTTTGTTTTTTTGTTTATTTGTTCTGGGTTTTTTTCTATAGTGAATTAAAGCAAATTTACCCGCAGGATTTAGTTGGACGGGAAGGATTTGTCGTGTGTGGAGACGATGTGCAGTGTGCTGATGCAACAAGTTTAACTTCCTCTTTTCTTCACATGAAATGAGAGTCACATCCCCAGCCTTGGTGTGTAATATAACATCACTTGAGTTTTTGGCAGTTCACACCGTGCATGCAGTGAAATTCTAGTTTAAGTAAGTTGAATGTTCATTCAGTCGATGTACAGCAAGCTGATGTTTCTTGCTCCCAAATTCCAAAATACCATACATTGACAAATGTAAACTACTAAGGCTATTCAAGAATTCTTCTTTTTTCTTTTTTTCTTTTTTTTTAAGTATTTTTTTTCACACAGTGTCACACAGATTGTGGCAGATGAAGCGACCAGTAAAATGGAATAGAATAGATGTACTTTATTGATCCAAAATTGGGAAACTATGCTTTTGCAGCACTAAAAAGCAACCCCAACAAACTAGCAGCAACGATGTTGGGGGGAAAAAAGTAGCAGCTAAGATGGCAATCATCCCACTGACGTATGTCTGCAGCTGTGGATATTTTCTTCATGTAAACATTCTCTGAACTCCTCCTCCTCCTCAACAGTGCTGGCGTGTGGCCGACCCCAGGCGACGGCAGTCTACAAGGTGTCCGAGTACGCCAGGAGGTTCGGCGTGCCGGTCATCGCCGATGGCGGCATCCAGACCGTTGGCCACATCTCCAAAGCTCTGGCACTGGGGGCCTCCACAGGTTCGACCAGTCACTGCTGTGTCCCTGCTTTGACTGAACAATCTGTGTGAATGCAGTTGGACCGACTGTCTCACTCTGGTTCCAGTGATGATGGGCTCCCTGCTTGCCGCCACCAGTGAAGCTCCTGGTGAATATTTCTTCTCTGACGGCATCAGGCTAAAGAAATACCGAGGCATGGGCTCCTTGGATGCCATGGACAAAAACCTGGGATCCCAGACCAGATACTTCAGGTGAAGAAACATTTTTGAAAGTCTGGGTTGAAAAGATATTTGCCACTAGTGGGTCTCATGTGACCGTTAATAATACATAAATCATACATTCTGCAAATAATGTGAACAATAATATAAAAAATATTTGATTTACAGTGATTATACACAGCGTTGGCAAGTAATTTATTACAAAGTAATCCACTACTGTAATTCAACTACTTGAGTAACGGAGTAATGTAACGGAATTACTTTGGCAAAACTGGTAATTATATCATAATTACTTTAACAAGTAACAATTTGTTACTTTTCCAAAATATTTTGCGAGCTGAAAATGTCTCAAATTTAGAGAAACAACCAAAAACAACAATGTCGCAGATTGATGATGCAGCCGTGCATGCAACGTCATTGATGTCAAGCATGGCAGCGGCAAAAGAAAAAACAGTAATTGCATTTCATAGCTGGAAATACAAACATTATTTTGAGTTCTTCTCGTCTAAATCAAAGAATCGCTTGTTTTGTTGTGCGTTATGTGTAGGAAACAAGACGTTCTCAACTTCAAAAATATCCACATTGAACCTCATAAATTGTTGAAAGCCGTGTTGACAAGTAAGTCAGCAGTACTCTGCACAGGAGAGATCTTTTAACTACTGTGCTTCTAATTATTTTAACAATATGGGCTGTGCAAAAGGCACCAGTGCTGCACAAGAGTTTGTTCTGTGAAATACGCAGTTTGTGTTAGAGCAAACATTCATTCATGTTAAGAGGACAGAGGCAATATTAGGAATTGCAAAATTTGTACTTTCACAAAGTTCATTCCAAAACACTGAGCAACTGTTTTTATCTTTTTTAAAGAAAGTAATTAGTAATTGGTTATTGATTACTTACGAAACAAAGTAGTTCAAGAAGTAATTTGATTACTCTTTGAAGGAGTAATCAATAGTTGGATTACTTTTATGGAGTAATCCCAAAAACACTGATTATGCACAACAGTAGATATGATCCTTGTGTTCATGAAATGTCCAAACTAAAGTTGCTACTTAATCTGTTTAAGATGATTTTGCTGTTTGTCAAATATCAACATTCTCCTCTGCAGCGCTAACCTAATTCACCTTCTGGTGTCTAATCCGTGACCACAAGGTGGCAGTCCAGGAGAAGTTCTAGGCCTGCTTATTAGACCCCAAACCCCACCTCCATCCCCATCCTCAAAGAGGAAAAATGCTGCACATCGTAACAGTAAAAAGCAAAGTATAAATGAAGAACCATAATTTAAGAAAAACACATGATATTTAAAATATTGTGTCCTACAATTATTTAAAGAACAAAATTCAGCGCTCACATCTCAGTGGTGTCCCTGACCTTAGCGCCTCCTCTGTGCTTGCAGTGAGAGCGACAAGATCAAGGTAGCTCAGGGCGTCTCTGGAGCCGTCCAGGACAAGGGCTCCATCCACAAGTTCATCCCCTACCTGCTGGCCGGCGTCCAGCATTCCTGTCAGGACATCGGGGCCAAGAATCTCACGCAGCTCAGGTACACGCAAGAACACACGCGTATCTGTGTACTCGCATACACCCCAACGTGCACACTCCCTTTGAAACTGTTGGAAATCACAGAGGAAAAGCTAAACAGACACACACAGAGAGCTGGGAGCAGTGAAAGACTCCCTTTAGATTCCGAACAATAATAATAATGATAATAAGCGGCAAATTGCTTGTGATGAGTAGAAAATTTGACTAGTTGAAAAAAGAAACCACACATGGTAGAGTATTAAAGTGTGTGTTTGCGAGCCACTTCATTCATTTAAGGAATGTTTCTCTTTCTCCCTTTAGGGCCATGATGTACTCGGGAGATCTGAAGTTTGAAAAGAGAACAGCGTCAGCCCAGATGGAAGGTGGAGTTCACAGCCTGCACAGGTACACACACACACACACTGTCACACAATATGGTGTTTCTTGCACTCAGATTAATGGTAACACAGTGGAAGCTCTTTTATTTTCTGATTCTTCTGTGTGCTTAGTATATACTTACTATATATTTAGTTTCGAGTGATATCCAGCCTCTTTAGCACCCCCTGTCTGCCTTCACAGGAAGTGTCTTGAGTAGTCTGACATTAGCCTTAAAGTATTTATTTATTTTTTTGGTTTTCTCTCACAGCTATGAGAAGCGCCTGTTCTGAGGAGCCACTCAGCTCACCGGAGAAGATTCTCCTTCCCAACGTGTTTTTGCAAACGGACGCCTCTCCGACATGAAAACGCACAACTAACCTCTCATGGAGTGCCCACACTACTACTATACTCTTCCAAGGATCCATCAGTCTTCCTGCCAACGTCATCTATCTATGCATCGTCTGTTTAGTATAGTCTTGTGTGTGTGTGTGTGTTGTGTGTGGGTGCGTGCGTGCGTGCGTGTGCCCGTAAAGGAGGAGCTCGAAGCCTTTATCAGCTGCACGTCTGATTGAGTCCTCCGATGCCTTTCACGGAAATGGGGGCGGGGGATAAACTGCCGTCTTCATTTGAGTAAAGTAGAAGTTGTCCAACAATAAATCCTGTGTGTTTTTCCAACAAGCTGCTGTTGTTGTCTGTGTGTTATTTAGAGTCATCTGTTGAAATATCAGACATTAACAGCTCTAGAGCTGAGAGTCACTAAACTCTTGTTACGTGCAGAGAAGCAGTAGCTCATCTGCTGCCAACGTGTTGCAGCTTGTCTGATAAGGAAACTGTCAGCCGGACAACAACGGCAGGATCTGGTTTCTGGTTTCATATGATGCGCTTCATCGTGTCAGGAGACACAACTTCCCTCCTAATAACAACATTAATACTTGCAGGTCAGTTTTGATTGAATGTGTATTGAGTTCTGTGTTGTGAAAGGGTTTTGGGGGTTTTTTTGGCGCACAAATGCATCACTAAATGACCTCCACCAAACACCGTAATTCATAAAATAGAATAGAAGCCTTTATCAATCTTACGTTGGGGAAATTTACCAGACATGTAGTGTTTTCACGTTTGTATCTCCAACACAGATCTGACTGTGCAAATACATTAACAATACATTTTCATGAATATGTTGAATAGTAAGTTTGGCTTGTGCAAATACACAAATGGCAACAACCGATTAGTTACTGTTTAGCCTAAAAGGTCAACCTTCTGAGTTTGCATTGAGATGGATTGACCTGAAAATGGATCATTTAAGGTTTTTTGTTTTTTTTTTGAAGAGCAAAAAATAACAAACTGTTAATTATTGAAGTATTAATTTTTAGAGTCGATACCTACCATGATGACACAACATGCTTTGTCAGTGTTAACCATACATTTCTGCGGTACTTTCTGTGAAAGAGTGTGGGACTGGTGACGGCTGTCCACCATTAGGGAATAAGGCGCCACTTCCGCTCCACCTGCGCCTCCTCTCCTGGAGGTCCCCACAGGGAGGATCAGGTGCTCGGCCAAATCCACCGGACTTTCCAGGTTGAAACTCAGACGGTACTTCTCCGCAACCACCTGCTTCGCCCATCACACCTCATCCAGATGTTCCTAATTATGACTCAGGCAAACTGATTAGAGCTACAACAGCAAAAAAAGCCCAAAGCCCGAATATGCCCGCACAAATGTTACACAAAAAACGGTCTTCTCATACTCAGATACATACTCCGATACATTCAAAGACAGTGTGAAAATGTAGTCCAACCTGTTATATTGGTAATTAATCAGGATTTGTATTGTTTTTCCATCACAATTTTTTTTAAATTGTTGTATATACATATTTATATATTCATATGTGTGTGTTGTTTCTTTCAGTTTTTGGATATGTTGAGATTTTGCATTCTACCACTCTGTCTCACACTAAACTCTGGTAGGGAATTTTGGGCTGATTAAAGTAATTTTTGATTTTTTTTTTTTGGTCCAAAAAAAATTTGGAATACTGTACGTCAATTTGTACAATTTCAGACATGTTAAGATTTTGCATTCGACAATTCCTTTTAATGCTAAACTCTGTTAGGAGCGTCATTTTGGTGAGTTTGGGGTTGATTAAAGTATTTTTTGTCCCGCTTGGACCATTGTAGAGTTTTGTCCTGTTTCCAGCGGGATTTTGAGTGTACTCTGACTTCAAAGGGCCATAAAATGATGATCACTTAACCTTTTAAAATAGCTTTAAATCATCAAGTCCTTGTCTGTGTAATACTAAATTTTGAAGCCACCAAAATTTGACATTTGTACTTTTTTTTTAAAAAAAGTTGATTTCCACGAATAAACAGATATTGTGCACTTCCGGTTTGCTGAGGTCCAGAGTGTATGAAAAGTTGGTCTTGATGAGGTGAACGCGTGGGTTTTTGTCCCATGTTTCTACGACCTACCTAGTGGCCACTAGGACCATTTAAGTGTTTTGGGGTGTTTGTAGGGGCCGCTATAGAGCCAGATTTGGCAATTTTGTCTTCATTTTATAAAATGTTGTCAAATGTAAAATTTTAGAGCATCTTCAGGGGGAAACAGGCAGTGGAACTATAATATTGACACAGAAATAAACATTACATTTTAAATTGAGATTTCAGAGAAGGTCTGTTGCTGGGGCTCAGTCCCTTATAAAAAAAGAAGAAGAAGAAGAAGAAGAAAGAAAAGAAAGAAAAGACCTTGGGAGGGGGGGTGGGAGGGGAGGGGAGAGTGGACCGAGGCGACACGAAGAGGAGGAGCTTGGGGCTGATGAGGAGAAGCGAAAGTGAAATGAGTTTATTGAGTATTTAAAGAGGAAGTCTGGACTCCTGGAGCACTGGAGAGACGTGAGGACCGAAGTGGGCAACACTTAAACTCTCTCTCTCTCACACACACACACAGCTCCAGGATCTGGGTGAGAATTCTGATGTTCTATTTGATTTATTTTATTATTATTTGTTTCTGAATTGTGACATGCGCTGTTCTGCTCTACCGCGACTCTGCCTGCTTTCGCCGAGTTCCTGTCCCCGCTTAACCCCACCGCCGCCGCCTCCCTCCTGGTCGGTTCTGTTTCCGAAAAGACAAACAAACAAAAAACCCAAAACGGTTCTCATCAACTGCACAATTCCCGCGCTCCAACCTTCCTCGTGCTCTCTCTCTCTCTCTCTCTCTCTCTCTCTGTCTCTCTCTCTCTCTCTCTCTCTCTCTCACACACACACACACACACACACACACACACACACACACACACACACACACACACACACACACACACACACACACACAGAGCCGTGTTTCTAACTCTGCCTCCCTCTTCTTCTCTGTCAGGCTTCGTCTATGTATTACTTTCTGTTTCTGAACAGGGCCTCTGAGATTTTAGGAGGAACCTGAAGTCCTGAAAGTGGGAGGGGGCGAGGAGGGGGTGGTGGCGGGTTGAAACACTACCGTCTTCCTTGAATCGCTGCCTCAGCTGACACACAACTGGTTCGTCGAGACGCCACAACAAAAGGCTTCATCCGTCAGTTGCGGTGCAGGAGTTAAAGAGGCCGGCTGTAACTTTCGCCCTCCCATTCCCCTCCGGCTATGTTGATTTTTTTTTTTTTCCTTATTAGAATTAGAAAACTCTATGGTTTTGTAAGCTGCCAGAAGTTTAAAAAAGTCTTTTAAGACGTTCAAGAAAAGTTTTCACCATTTCCTGGAACACACATCCATAACCTCCACACCTTTTAGCCTTCTCTGTTTGCTTCCTGGACGCAGAACACTGGGAATTTGACACTGGCTGTAAAATCAAGGCTTACTGTATATGTTGTGAATTGTTATGGTTTATTGTTGCAATTGAAATAATTCTGTCTTCAAAATGCCCATTTTTCTTTGTTTACATATTAAACAAATCATTAATATAATAATTGCATGTTTTAAATTTAGGCATTTTCTAAATTCAGATTTATTTTTTTTACAGTTAGTTTATTTTGAGTAAAAAACAAACGAAAAACAAAAACATGTTGAAGTGCCAAACAGTATCAGTCATATTGACCTCATCAAAAAAAGGAGTCAAGCCAGTTGGATTTTTATTTTTTCCATCGACTTGAGATTTAACTGAAACCACAGTCACAGCTGTGGTGTCAACAGACCTGGTGAATCATTGTCTCTAAATGACACATCGGAAACACGATTTTACTGCATTGCATTGGACAGAGTGTTAAAGACTCAATAAAACGGTGTAGCTCACAGTTGCACATAGGAAACAAGGGTTCCATAAATGAAAGTAAAGAAGCTTCAAGGTCATGTAAAACTTTTCAAGAGGTTATGGTTTCTTAAAAATATTTGTTTTAATCCTATTGTTTTTTTACGACAAATAAAGAATTTTCAATGAATTATCTAAAAACAAAATAAGCCAAACCACCCCAAAGTGATATTCAATCGGGCTGTTATTATGAAAAGTTAACTTGCCTTTTTTTTTCCTTACTTGAAGATCTGAAAAAAAAAAACTAAACGCCAGCATGTCGATCTGTCCAACTGACATCATTTCATCTTTTTCCTCCTCCTCCTGCAGTTTCTGCTATCCAACAGTGTTAAACCAGCCAGAGACCAGCCTGAAACCTGTTCTGGTGGGTGGGATTGTAACGGAACCCATAATGCAGCTGTGTTCTGCAGCTCCAGCTGGTTATGGAGTCCGTTTCCATCCCACAATGCACAGCACATCCTCACAAGCACGGAGAGGCCGAGAGGAAGGAAGTGACAACCTGAAGTGGAAGTCGTCCACCGCACCGCGTAACCGTGAATTGACATTTCAACAGATTTAAAGTCAGTCTCCTTTTAAAAACCTTTTTATTTTCTTGCTAGCAATGGAGAAAAGGAAAACAATGAGTTTCAAATAGTGAATGTCTCAACAGGATAGAACAGTCTTAATTATTTACAGTAAGATTTTACATACTGGACAATTTCACTGAATGTTTGAAATTCTCTATTCTAATGTTCCTGTAAAATGTAAAAACAAAACAAAACAAAACACAGGCACGAGAGCTAAAGCTAGTTTGGACGACACTATGTTTAATACTGAGCAGGATGGACCTGGGGGGGGTGAAGTCTGGCCGTACAAGTGTTTTATCTTTAATGACACGTTTTCTCCCGGATTGCTGTCGATAGAAAATGCAACCGGGAATTTCGTGTCAGCCAAGAAAAACTCTTGGAGCAACAAACGGAATGTGTCCATGACTAAACATTATGACCTGACATTATTAAAGGGGATATTCCAGTGTTTTGATGTGGAGGCTCATGAGGTACTTTTTCTCTGGTAAGAAAATTGAAGAATTTTAGCCACGGGACGCTTCAGTCGAGTTGGCCACCTTTATAGCGAAACGGCTGAGTAGCTGAGGAAGATGTTGAGTTGCAGCGTTTGCAGACAAAAAAAATGCTTTGTGTAATTTTGCATGTTGAATAAAAACGTGCCGTTTTAAATGTTTTTGTTTTTGATCTGGGATGCGACATGAGGGCAACGTGTTATTAAGAAGCAGATTCACTTTTGGATCCTCAAACCAATTAGCAGCTCTATGTCAATCAGCTACTCTGAACTCTTTGGAGACAGATGTGCATGACGCCTCCTGTGGCTGGTCTTGCTTACCGCAAGTACGCCCCGGAAAACCCCACTTTGAGCAAACTGCAACATCTGCTGAAAAAGGTCCCAAAACTGACTTCACTGTTGCTTTGGTCGTCCATTTCTATCCAGTCAGTGAACTCAACGGGAATGAGAAAAGTCCATCCTCAACCTCCTTTGCTTGTTTCAATTTTCTGAATTTTTTTTTTAAATTCCCTTTTCTGAAACTCAGCCATCTGTTATGTCACAAAGGGCGCTGACACTGCTGTCAGTGACAACACCCATAGCCAGGTGTTTGCTCCGCCCCTGTGAGATCATCATATTCCTCCCTCCCTCCAATGGAACAGGACATAGTTTTTTTTTACAAACTGAGTTTCCACTCTGTAACAGTTGTCCCCCCCCCCCCCCCTAAATTGATGCTAAAACACATTACAGCAGGTAACAATGTGATTCCTCTGGTCCAATCAGTTTGTTCTGTTGTTTTCAGGAGACATTCTAACTGGAGGGGCACATAGCAGCAGGAGCGTTCCGTGATTATCTTTTGGCATAAAGTGATCCTAATCTAACCCATCAGTTTAAATCAGGCCTGTCATCTGCATTATCAACATCTGCAGACTTTTGGTTCTTTGTGTTCATGAAAATTTCTTCAAGCATCCAAACAGCTACTGAGATACTGGGAAGAAAGACAACAACCCCCGCAAAAATACAGGAAGTGACCATTACTGTCAGAACCAATAATCATTTCTCTGCTCTGTCGCCCTCTGTTGGCTTCTGCAGTGTGTTGCGCACCATGTGGAAAATCATCCAGACAGTTCAAACCAACCACAACACAGGATTTGTTCATTGCCTGCATCTGTGCTAGACTGCATATCACCTTTTAAAAGAAAATACCAGTAAGTTTGCCAAGGCCGATCGTGTGCTCCAACCAAGTTAAGGTCGGGGCCAAAAAACTGTCAATGAGTTGGGCTTTCTTCAAACTGTTGTACATAAAAGAAACAATATCGTAGGTCCGACTGGGCTGGTGGAGAAGGAACAACAGTCTCCAGCTCTGGGGTCAGTTTCAGTCACTGAGATGACGACGGGAATCTCGACAGTATCCTGTCCACCAGCTCCAGGTGTCGCTCGTGGTTCTCGAGGCTGATCCGTTCGTTCATGGCCTCCAGCTGGCACAGCAGATTGTTCTGCATCTCCCGCTCGTGGTCCATCAGCTTCTGCAGCCGGGCGTCCTCCTGCGCCTGCATGGCGGCGTCCATCTCCCTCAGCTGGTTGACCGTCTCCTTCACCAGCACGGACACCTGGTCGATCACTGTCCGCTTCCGCTTCTTGGCCACTGGGCCGTCGTTCTCTGTAGGATGAGAACAGCTGGTCAGCACGGAGAACACCAGAGGAGCAGCGTCAGGTGGATAATTTGCACGGGAGAAGTTGCTATTGGCAGCTTTTATTCATAAATCTAACAGCTTGTTGGATTACAACTTGTAACTTTGTTGTATTCTTGGAAAACAGAAGAATCACAATGTTTTGAATGTGGGTTATGGACTCATATTAAACATATTTAATATTTTTTAACGTCAAAGTAATCTCAAAATAAAAGCAATCTCCCTATTTTATTTGTACATCTGATGTACAGATGTACAAATAGGTGATGTACTGATGTACATCACCTATTTGTTCATCAACAAAAATAAATACGACACAAATATATATTTACAATGTAAACGATCGACTAAGAGAAATAAAAAAATGAAAACTGCAAAAGAGCAAAAATACGAAGAATTCTGATGACTTTTGATGTCTAAAGATCTTTCGACATTAAAATCAAATGGTTTCTCCCCAAGAGTTGAGCAGAGACAATACTCAGAGATGACACTCATCAGAAATGGTCTATATTGGTTTAAATTAACGTTTTGAAATATTCTCACAAATCAAACCATCCAGAGACTCTCGATGTACCGAAATCGGAGCATTGATGTTTTTGGCTAGTTTTCTTTCAGTGCAAAATGGCGCCACGGCGTTATCATTTCTATTTCGACCTGCAGCAGTCAAATAAAAACCATAGATTGGCTGAAACGTGGGGGGCCCCTCGTCCTCTCGTCTTACTTTTTCGAGGCGGATCCGGCGGGATCAGGTCCTCATCGTTGTCGTCGTCGTCCGCCTCCAACGGAGCCATGTGCTCGTTGATCTCCGTCTCCACGATGCTGTCCCAGATGCTGTGCTCCTCCGCCGGCTGCGCCTTCTCGCTCACAGCGGACGGCGGCGGCGTCGGCGCCGCGGGCAACGGCTCGAAGGACGGGCTGGGACTCCTCGAGCGCTTCGCCGTGACACCCGGGCTGGGCGAGTCACCGAACGCCTGGTGACACAGCTCGTAGAAGAACCAGTCGACGCGGTCCGTGCCGCTGAGGGTCTTCTCCCGGTGGTGCGCGTAGTACTGCCTCCGGAGCGACTTGAGCTTGGTGATCACTTGCATGTGAGTTCTGTTTATGCCCCTTTCCTGCAGCAGCTTCTTCACCCTGTTGTAAACCACGGAGTCCCTGGTGGTGCCGGTTATCTGGCGACGAATCTCCTCCAGGCCCCGGATGGATAAAAGTTCGATGATTTCGTGTTCTCGCCAGTGCATCTTTCGGTGGGGAGGGGAGATGTCGTCGTTTCTAAATGCTGCAAACTTATTTTTTAAAAGACACACTTTCCGTCCGGAGAGATGGCGCCCGGTGTCATGCCGACGTTTGCACGCCCGCCGAGATTTGTGCGCACCTCGCGGGAGCGCGCACCGCTACAGCTTCTGAGGAGAAATCGTTGAATGCGATCCCGTTTATCAGTGTTTTTGGGATTACTCCATAAAAGTAACCCAACTACTGATTACTGATTACTTCTTTAAAAAAATAATCTAATTACTTCTTTTACTACTGAGTTTCACAAGTAATCCATTACCAATCACTTTACTTAAAAAAGATAAAGTTGAGAATGTCTTTCCTGCACATAACGTCCAACGGACCACAATATTCTTTGATTTAGACGAGATAAACTCATAAAAATGTTTGTTTTCCCAGCAACAAACGCAATCACAGTTTTCTTCTTTTGCCGCTGCCATACTTGTTTTGGTGCGTTGTTGCATATCAATGACTTTGCATGCACGGCTGCATCATCAATCTGCGACATTGTTGTTTTTGGTTGTTTTTCTAAATTTCAGACATTTTGTGGATGATAAGACATTTTTAGCTTGCAAACTATTTCAGAAAAGTAATGGAACCGTTACTTGATAAAGTAATTATGATATAATGCATCGCATGCACCCCGTATTTCTTTCTTGTAATATTTTTTGGTGGAAACCTGTATCTGGCTGGTATTTTGTGCACTTCTGACAGTACACAGAAAGTCTGACACATCTATCACTCAGCTGCTTTATAAAAGGGTTGGATGCATGCAAGTTGCATTCACTGCACTGGTACAAAAAAGTGTGCACTTCTTGGCAACCGTGATTATGACCTTGCTACTGGTGAAAACCTTTCTGGTTGGTATTTTTTGTACACCCCTGACTGAACACAGGAAGGTTATTGTTATTTATTTGTAATATAAACAATACTTTCAAATAATTTAGAATCAAGCATTGGCCTATACACGTACAGTGACAGCATTGCACTTCATTTTGTGACAGATCATGTTTGAAAATTAAATCAACTTTGGAAGCTACAGCGACGCTCGCTCCCGCTAGATGCATGCAAGTCTCGGCTGGCACGCAGATATGATCATGACACCGGAGCAGCCTACGTCACATTACAACGACGGAAAGCACACGAGGGACGGCATCGCGAGAACGCGAGAAAGACCGCGTGAGAGTATGAGAATGAAAGAATACTCATTTTAAAGGCGTTACTCATTTGAGCAACACATATACTGTATCTCTGTTTTTACATTAGAATTGCAGCTTTGATTAAGTTTGTTTTTCAAGACTTGTCAGGAAAAATTCAGTTTTAGTACTTTTTCGTCTTATCAGTAAGTTAAATGTGTGCAATAGGGAAAGAAAATCTGCATGGCGCTCAGTAAAAAAACAAAACAAAACTGAATTCATATAAATAACATCCTTTGAATATATATATTTTAAAATAATACTGACGGAAACCAAAAATGCAAAATAGGAGATCTCTGGAACATTTATGAAAAACAAACAAACAAACAAACAAACAAAAAAAATTCTCACTCTTGGACCGGTGCTCAAAATAACTTGAACTATTGACACCGAACTAAAAACGTACAAATAGAGTTCACATAACAGCACTGTTTGGGCCTCTTACTGTTGAACTCTCTGCGTCCCAAACTATCTATGTCCCAAACATCCGCGGTCCCCAAAAAAGGTGACGCCATCAGGAAGGAGTCCGGCTTCATAATCAATCCGAAGGAAACACGCACCACTCTAGTTAGTTCTGCCCCGTGCAGGAAAAAACAGGCCATGGAAACAGTCGATGCGGTCCTCATTTACCCATCCAATATCTGACATCGACCCGTCAGTAACTGTCACATCAGCTGCTCACTGGCATGGAACTCGGACGCAATTGAGAAATCTGCATTTTACATCAACCGCCGCGGCCACGTTTGGACCGAGGTGCGAGAGGCAGGGCGGGGATGTGTTGACAGCCTTTGGGCGGCGGAGGAGCTTTAGCCTGCTTGGGTGATGGAGAACATCGAGGAGTCGTGCCCGCTTCGGATCACTCCAACCGTGAGGGCGCTGAGCGCGGCGCTCCGGGGGAAGAGCGACGTTGTCTCGGCGAACGGCGGCAGGCTTTTCCCCGAACCGGAGAAGCTGTGGTTCAAGGAGAGCAGCGCCAAGAATCTGCGCACCAGAGACTTTCTGTCGCCGACCACCATGCTGAACACGCTGTATGCGGACGGACAGGTCGGTCGGTGGGAAGGACGCCCGCCCGGGCTCCCCTCGCATTTATTTATATTGCTCACTGTTGTTGTGTTTGTTTCAGGTCAAGAAACGTACTGAGACATTTTCAAAACATTATTGTTTTATGTATTTTAGCTGCACGTGGTAACACCAGCCGTTGTCTCGGTTAGCAAGTTTCAACCTCTAACCGCAAACTACATCAAAGACTGATTTTTTTTTTTCCTCGCTCCGCGCAATACTAGGTTTTGGCACGCGCGATATTGTTTACGCTAAACGTTCAATGAACGGACGTTTTTCTGGAGGACTTCCGCGCGACGCAAAGGTTCTGTACTATTTAATGTCACCGAGCTGGTTTGAATACGAACCCAGTGAGCTGCCTCGCGGGGGGGCACCGTGGACAAACCGCCCCATCTTGATCGAGCAGACACTTCCAGCCCGTGGCAGTTATTATTCACCCATGAGTGGCGCGCGCTGCAATATGGGTCAGACGTGCACGCAGGGGCTGCAGGTCAGAGTTGTTGTTGCTGTGTGCGCTGCAGCGTGGGCAGAAAACACAGCACAGCACAGCACAGCACAGCACAGCCACGACGGGGCCTTGTTGTAAAGCTGTGAAAGGGAGCTTGCATCGTGCTTAAATGTGCATCGACTCAGGAAATTGATCTCCTAAACTCTCAAAGACGAGAAGGATGGGCACAGTCAATATCACAAAAATAGATGACATTGTCTGCTACATTCCTAGCCATGTGTCAAATGCAACATCAACTCATAAGGATGCCTAACATGATGCTTCAAGCCAGTGGCTTAAATAATAACAATGTTTTGATGCTGAGCGTAATTGACTGAATATTTAACTGGTGGTATAGATAAATGTTAACAAGCCAGCTGAAAACAAACATAAATGTCCCGAGCAGGCACTGACCCTCGACTCCAAATTAACATGCAACAGCAAAGTAGAAAAGCTGCAAAAAACAAACACAAAAAACAAAGCTGCTCTGGTTGATTAAAAGCTAGAGGAACTGAGTGCAGAGCTTCCTACTTTTGAAGGTGAATAAAGTGGGAGATTTGAATCATTACGACCCCAGTAGCTAATGATAGTTTAGTCAGATTTCCATGATTTCCATTAACATCACCTGTTTGTTTAGGCTGCCACTGATGGTGCTCTCTGTACCTCCAGGTCCCACCGGCAGTGATGTCCAGGGTGCGCTCCCTCAGAGGCAGTGGGATCCTCCCTGTGGCTGGGGGGGAGGTGATGTGTGAGGGCTTACGTGTGAGGGTGGATCGGGCCGCAGCCTTCAGGGCCGTCCTGGCGGGTGGGGCCACCGAGTATCTGAAGCCTTCGGGCCAGAGGCAAGGCTGCGTGGTGCTCAACTGCCCCGCGCTGCACCCCAAACCCAACACACCCACACCCGATAGTCTGACTCTGGGCCAGCTGAGGACTGTTCTGCTGGCTGACCACATGGGGGCACTGTTGAGAAGACAAGGGTGAGTCTCGAGAGTGTTCCAAGAAGAAATTGCCTTCAAGAAAAACCAAGACAAACAAACACTGATGATAAACTGTAACAATATGCCACAGCAAACAATACATTAAAAGCCCAAGTCGCTCCTGAGCCAATCAGCGCTGCTGTGTTTTTCAGATTCGCAGTGTCCTTTTGCCCTACGCTCCCAGAAAGCAGCGAGATGATCACCTTTCTCCAGGCTCTGGGGGTCAGTTGGCCGACAGCGCTGGGCAGCTGGACCAACGGGGAGCGAGAGGAAAAGATTCAGGAGGCCCTGAAGAACTGTCGCTATAGGGAGAGGGGAATGGAGAGAAGCAGGAGGACCAGCGGCGGAGGACGGAGGAAGGCCGAGGAGGAGGAAGAGGAGCAGGAGGAGGAGAACAAGGAGGCGCTCAGAGTCAATCTGAAGCGGGTGTTCCAGGAGGAGGAGCTGCTGGGATATGACCCCAGCCTTGGCACGTGCACAGGTGAGGTTAGAAGGCTGCCTCTAAACCGTGGTAACTGGTCAGGAAGCTGTGCTCAGAGCCGGTGTCACGTTTTTATTCTAGTGATAAATAACCAAATTAAGAAATGCTGATAGGCGGAACAGAACAGTTTCCCCTGGAGCCAAGCCAGATATTTCCTGCAGCCTCCTGCGCTACAAAGAGAATCTGCACTTTAACTCTTTAAAGGAATGTAGAGCAGCCACCTTGCAAGGCAGCTGAACTCTGATTAATCTCTAAAAATGTGAGCATTCAAAATTTCAAGTTTTATTTGTATAGCACCTGTCATACATAAAATGCAACCTAGGTTGCTTGACAACAGTTAAAATAAAAATAAAGCATTTCAATGAAGTGCTGCAGTGATTTAATAATTTAAAATAAATCAAAAAGGAGGAACTGAGGAACTGTAAGAGGAAACAGCCACCCGGCGATCATCCACACTGAGAGGGGTCCCCAGAATGATGACACCCCACTCAGAAATAATTTATTAATCCAGAGGGAAATTCTGCGATGAGGTGAGGAGGTCTCCCTGCCAGGAAGCACGAGTTGTTTTCAGTCAAACAGAGCCGACCAAACTGACGATCATCCAGGGTTTCTGCTTTGGTGGTCAGTTGCATCAGTGCCCGACGTTTCTCAATCACCAAACCGGAGGAAAGCACATTGCTGCTCACCAGGGGGCGCCAGTGTGGTCCATGGCGTTGCTACTTCTTTCTAACAGTAGTCCGTCTACAATGAAGAAGTCAAATTTATCGTCAAAGAAAAATATTTTCCATGCGCTCCGTTGAAAGTTGCGTGAGAAAATGGACTGAGATGTCTCAAGAATTCCGTCGACTGCGACAGGGAGACAGTAGAGTGAAAGAATAACAGTCAGACAGGCGCTTGAACCACTAATGTGTTGTCTGTTGTGTGTGTTTCAGTAAATGGAGATGGTGTTTGCCACCTGGCACAGCTGGACCTGGCCGCAGCCGACTGCAAAGTGAGACACACACACACACACACACACACACACACACACACACACACACACACACACACACCTGCTCCAGTTTATCCGTTAACCGCTACAATGGGAACAAACCTGAGTTTGCTCCCATTTTCTCAGGGCGCCGTGGCAACCGTGTTACACGTGACCTCGTGTCAGGACGAGTTCCGCCAGCAGCAGATGGCGATGTTGTGGAGAGCCAGCGGAGCAACTCACACACAGGTAGTCCCCCAAACACACACACACACACACACACGCACACTGTTGTAAGTGCTGTTGTTCAGGTGTGTCCCACCTACTGTTGCCACTCACTGTCTGCAGAGACATCTGGTGTGTGGACCTGTGAAGACTCCTGGTTCCCACCTCACCGCTGCTCAGTACCTGCAGTAAGACTCGTCCCTCTCACATCACTCCATCAGCTCGTGTCACCCCCTGCCCCTCAGGCTCGCGCTGGCTGCGGCTGAATCCACTGCAAAAAGCAGGCCAGGCGTCACCGAAAACTATTTTTTTTAATTAGGAAGTCTCTAAACGCTGCCATATTAATTCTGATCCCTGACCAAGACCAAGAATGTTCTGTACTTACAGTCATTCATTAAACCTGCCAGCAACTTGTTCTTTCAATGTTGTGGAATTTATCGTTTCAATGTGTCTCAGTCTGAGTTGAGTTGAGTTGAGTTGTAAACCAACCTTCTATGGCGGCAGGTGTGTGTGTGTGTCTGTGTGTTAACCGGTCTCCCTGTGCCTGCGTCCCCCTCCCCAGGCTGAGGAGGGGTCAGATGAAGGAGGCCTCAGAGATGAAGTACGGAGATCAAGTAGAAGGTGAGCGCTCACACAGTGGCTTTCGTGCGAATCCTTGTAGCGGAGCACACGAAGCGACCCGCAGCTAATCTTTGCCCCCTCCCCCTCTTTTAGGTCAAACGTGGGATGACATCATCAGGGTCATGACCTCGGCCACGGTCAGATTTGAGCTGCTGTCACGGTCCACACCAGTCCTGTGAGCCCCGCCCAATTATTCCTCGCGTCTGTCAGTGGCATCTCTTCATACCGTGATGCTAACGGTCTGTCTGTCTGTCTGTCTGTCTGTCTGTCTGTCGGCGCAGGTGACGCTGGACGTGCAGCGGGACGGAGGCGTGTCCACCAAGGGCCCCAGAGGAGGCGTGTTTGTGATGTACAACTGCGCCAGGCTGCACACACTGTTCGACAGCTACGAGCGAGGAGTGGAGAAAGGTGAGGGGACGTGAAAATACGGCTCAACAAAACCGATGGAGACGTGACGTGTTTCAACTTCGTAGATACATATCGATATAGATGTACACTACCAGTCAAACATTTGGACACACCCTATGAGTTTAATGTCTTTTCTTTCATTCTCATGACTCTTGACATGGCAGTTTCTCACTCAAGGCATCAAAACTACGTATGAAAGTCACGTGGAATTATGTAGGAAACAATAAAAGTGTAAAATAACTCAAACACGTTTTATATTTAAACTCTTCAAACGAGCCACCTTTCATTAAAAGCATATTTATAGTTATTGAACGTGTTTTTCTTTGCTGCATAGTTATATCTTGCTCACATATTTGATGTCTTCAGTATCTACCCGCTGTGTAGTAGAAATAATAAAATAAATAAATAGTATAAAATAAAAATTGCATGAGCAGGTGTGTCCAAACTTTTGACTTGTAGTGTAGCTACAGATGGAGATATAGATGAACATAGAATTTGAATAATGTGTTGTTAACATGTGTTGACGTTTGTGTTATCTACAGGTCTTTATCCAGAAATCCCCGAGGCCTCGCAGCTGGACTTCTCGTCTCTGAAAGAAGAGGTGTCTCTTGATTCACTCTTTTCTCTATCATTTATGTGTGAATATCAGGGCCGGGACTTTAACGCGTCAATTGCGATTAATTAGTTACACAAAAATTGTTGCACAAAAAAATTTTACGCATTTTAATCGCACTTATTTTGGAACCACGGAACGTTTCTCACCGGATGAGTTTTAGACGTACCCATTATACTGGAACACCAACTAACGTGCATGACGTCAGACGAAAAAAAATTGCTTCTCACTGTTCTTAGATCAAATATTTATGCGATTAAAAATGTAAGTAATTTTGATTGATTAATTACAAACCATCTAATTGATTAGAATATATTTTTTAACTGAGTCCCAGCGCTAGTAAATATGTAGAAAACTGGCTTCCATAATCAGCCACTCACGCTGCCTCTCCCCCTCTGGGCTGACAGGGCGAGTGGCTTCTCCTCTTCAATTATCTCATCCCATACACTGAGCTGCTGGACCAGTCGGGGCAGGCATTTGACGGGGAAGGGGGCGGAGCCAGAGTCAACATGAAGACCGAGCAGGTGGGGCGTCGTGCGACCTCCGTCCGTCTCGCGGGGTAACTTGTGTCCCGGCACTAAAGCGGAGCTGCTTGCTTGTGTCGTGCAGGTGTGCAAATTCCTGGTGTCCCTGAGTAAAGACTTCAGCTCGTACTACAACAGAGTGCACGTGCTGGGGGTGAGTGCCTCCTCGTCACCTACATTCACGTGGTCCACCCGTGAATCCAGGAGCTAGGTCGTAGCCTTGCAGTGCAGTGCGCCTCTGATCGTGTTTGCTGTGCTTTCCCCCTCCAGGAGGCGCTGCCGCACCTCTTCAACCAGATGTTCTGCCGCCTCCAGCTGCTGAGGGTGCTCAGAGAGCTCTACCACAGCGCCCTGGACACCCTCAACCTGCCCCCCATCAGGCAGCTATAGCCTGGGCGCTGCGCCGCGCCCTGGTCACGTGACCTCCCCTCGCTCCAGCCCTTTCACACAGACGCAGCCGCGTCAGCCGCATCACAAACGCTGTCCGGCTGAGACTCTCTGGCCTTTCCCGTTGGTGTCACAGTACCGTGTCGTGCTCCAGTTAGAACTGTTTTATCTCCCCACTGCACTGCATGCAAGTCTTTTGGTTTTTTTGGGCTTTTTTGGGCTTGGGAAGAGAATCACAAAGACACAAATGTTTTAACAACAAGCAGCTAATTAGCCTACGTTTGTGTTAAATAAACCTTCTTTCTGCTGTTTGCTCTGAACAGCACATTCCGTTAAATGTTTTGGGGGAGGATGGATGTCCAGTCAGCTCATGAAGAAGAATTAACTCAGAGGTGCTGATGTAAAATTGCCTCAGTCTTTTGGATTCATTCCTCAACAGAAGCGTTTGAGAAACTCCCGAGTCATGCGGAACCCCACTGCAGTGAGTTATTATAACTGGAGTTATTTGTTTCTTGTTCGTTACACATCAATGAAAGTGAAGCAGCGTCGCTCTTCTGCTGGTTGTACTCTCAGTGCAGAACTGATTTTCTAATCAAGAGTTAGGTTGTTTTCCTTCCATTTGTCAAAAAAAGCAATTTCAAACAATCAGTGAAGACGGAAGATTTTTCCTGATGTGCTGACTCTGTGACAAACCTTATACACCTGAAAGCTGTTCAGTTCTTTTGGTGCCAAACTGAGAGCAGTATGCCAGTCTTAACATGTCTGATATCCTCCATGTATATGTCAACACCACATTCATATTTATTGCCAAAATAATAGATGTGTACAGAATCTATTTATTCTGAGTCTTAATGGCATTATTATTCCAGAGTCCTGTATTCCAACACACGTTGTGTGACAAGCCACAGCTGTCGAGAGCCATGAATCACGTGTAATTAGTGCATCTTGCTGTTATATTATGAAATGCATGACACGGCATGGAAATAATCACTATAAAGCATATATACTTTTATCTTCATGGATTTATGCCAGAAATGTTCTTTATAAATCGTGGTAGGGCAAATGAAAGGCCTAATGAATCACCTAAATGTGACTGAACACGTGCCATAGCTGGCTTTATTTTTATGCTCGGCCTCATCTTGAAGGTTTTAAGAGAGTTTTCAACTCAACACGTTTGAACAAAATGCCTCATATGGAAAAGTTGTCACATTTTACAGTCTCCCTGCAGGAAATCGAGTTTGATCCCTGAAAATGTTGCTGGTTTTTAATAAACATTCTATTGTAATTATTTATTGGTGGGAAATGGGGGTGGATTGATTTCTAATGATGATGTGTTTACAGTGACTATCTGCTGAGAACAATGTTAAAACACTAGCAGAGAAGAACCGAAGGTCTTTTATCATTTTGAAGTGACAGAAACTGTGCGTTGACTTTGGAATGTGTTGATTTGGTCTAGTTTGTATAATCAACCACTCTGACATTTTCTTTGTTACTCATTCCAGTTTATATCAACCACCCATTCTGTACTGTTCTGTACGCTGATGAGCGTGTTCTTTATTCTGGTGCCTGTAGATGGAGGATTTTATCCACAGAAGCTCCCGACTCACCCACTGTCTTCATGTGTGTGTTTTTCCCCTGACAAGAATTTGCAGATAATGAAACAATTTTGGTACAGTTGCAGAGGAAATGCTTTTTAAAAGTAATTGTTGTGACTGTTTAACAGAGATTGAAGAACAACAGTTGATTGACTCTTTTTGTATTATTCCTTTGAAGAGAAACTAGATTGAATAATAAGGACGTGCATCTTTACCCTGAATTGTCCCTTTAAGGCTCTGACCCTGCAGTGTTCACATATATTCCTGTCACTAACTCTAATACCCATCCACCCACACACACCCGCGTTACACTTGTGGACTGAGCGTGACCTTGATGGCAGCCCTCTCTCTTCCTGGCCGACGTTCAGATCCAGCAATTCTTGAGATAAATTGCTCTCACTAAACCCTCCAGCCAGTAATGATGAACAGTTACAGTGTTTGCTGTTTAGCATCTGTTACTGCTTGTGATGTGGCATTTGTGTTTGTCCCTTCTCCCTATTTGCAGCCCTTTCATGTCACACAAACCCCGAAACTGCTGTTTGCACTCCTCACAGCTGCTGTTCATAAATAATAAACCACAAGAAATGGTAAAATATTGTTTATTCTCCCATTTTATCCATCTTGAGTTTAACACCAGAATTACAGATGTTTGGATTTATTAGTATCTTCCGACTGCCACTTTCTCTGGATATCAGTGATCTGTGATGTCACAAAGGGCTCAGATACCTCTCCAAGGTGAGCAACAACTGGTCACTGGTTTTGTTTGCTTCCAAACATGGAAGGTCCAACACAGCCTAATTTTAAATGTCTTTGCGTCTTCTCACCACACGGTGGCCATGTTTTGAAAGATATCTCAGATCCTGAAACATGGCAACCCTCAATCTGCAATATACCGTGGGTAAAAGGAGATTCATACTTGTCTTGAGATGCTTCATTATATTCCTAATCAATTTAGAGAAGTGTTTTAACTGTAAAAAGCAAGCAAGGGAAAAGTCCCGAATTGTCCTTTATATGGATAGCGATATAAAAAAAAATATTTAAAGATTTGTCTCAAGTCAATGATGTTGCCACTTTGGCATTAATGTTTGCTGAGAGCTACTCCTTCAGAACAACTGTGCTGGAACTATACTTTGTTTGCTGGAACTATTCTTTATTTTTATTGGAACTATGCTTTAATTATGTTTCAATGCTTTGTTTGCTGGAAATATACTTTATTTTTATTGGAACTATGCTTTAATTATGTTTCAATGCTTTGTTTGCTGGAAATATACTTTTTTTGTTTGAATGGTCTAGTTTCGTTTCATTTTTGGCACTGCATTTTGGTTGTGACGGACTGAAGATCGTGTGTGCAGTTTATGCTCCTGTTGATGGCAATATTTGGAAACTGTATGCCTGTGAGTAGATAATGACACGCTTGTTTGTTGTCTAACAACGTCGTGATGATGGCTGGGTGCATATTTTCAAGTTTAGTGAAGTTTGGATTGAAGTTGTGATTCATAGTGTGCTAAGTAGCTAAGAATTGCTAATCATTGAATCATTTGAATAAAGTAGCTATTACAAACTATGTAACAGGTACTATAAATAGAGGGGCGGTCAGGAAGGCGCTGCTTCTTCAGCAAAACCACACACCCATTTTGAAACATAAATATGTAGAGTTTGCATATTCTCGGCCTAAAGACTGAATGCCTTTAGAGAATGTATGTTGATTTTTTGGAAAGTTTTGGTTTTAATTAATAAACAAACAAACGTGATGTTTAGCATGTCAGGTAAAATCAACATTTCTGTCATATTTAAGGCATTTATTTTTAAAGACAGTTTCTAAAATATTGCTTTTGTATTTGTTTCCATAGTATACAACCAGCCTCACCCAGTCAAGAGGACAGTCTTCATAATAAAACACCAATCTGGTCATCAACTATACAGCCCCACCTGCTGGTGTAAACCTGATGTGTCATTTGTTGAGGTGGAAGGTATAAAGGTGAAGGTGAACTTGTCTTTTCACACAGAACTGAGACGCCATTAATTTGCGTTGCGAATATTTGCTTTGAGGGAAAAAATTGTCTGTTTTGTTTCCAGTTGTGTGGGACACAGATTGAGTCCTTCCATCTGGTTTCGGGGAATATCAGCTGAAATGGCAGAGGAATTTGCTTTGGTCGAAAATCTCCTGAACTGTTCAGTTTGTTTAGAGACTTTTACAGATCCTGTGTCTCTGAGCTGCAACCACAGCTTCTGTTCAAAGTGCCTGCAGACATTCTGGGAACAAAATAAGAGCAAAGAATGTCCCGTATGTAAAAGAAAATCCTCAAAGGATTTGCCGCAGGTGAACTTCGCTCTGAAGCAACTGGCTGACTCCTTTGCTGACAGACAGAAATCTGGATCATCTGAGACCGTGGAAGAAGTGAAGGTGGAGCTGATGTGTAGTAAACACAAAGATGAGACTAAAATGTTCTCAGAGCAGAGTTTGACAAGCTCCGCCTCTTCCTTAAAGAGGAAGAGGAGTCCAGACTGGCAGCTCCGAGGGAGGAAGAGCAGCAGAAGAGGAAGACTGTGATCAGAGAGATGGAGAAGGTTCAGGAGCAGATGTCGTCTCTGTCCGGCAGCATCACTGCTGTTGAAGAGGAGCTGCAGAAGAGCCCTGTGGCCTTCCTCAACAGTTATAAAGGCAGTCAGAGCAGAGCCAGAGACCAGTGCTCTCAGTCAGATCCACAACTGGTCCCAGGAGCACTGATAGATGTGGCCAAACACCTGGGCAACCTGTCCTTCACAGTGTGGCAGAAGATGAAGGAAGATGTTTCATCATTTTTTTGTTGTAAGTGTTGTACTGTCATAAAAAGATGATTTAAAATGTGTTAAAAAAATTTCTTGTGCATTTCTGATTGGAGGTGAACCTGCAGAGGACATTTCACCCTGAAAAAATGTTTTGTCAATAATTTTGTTTTTGTGAGGTTTTGTCTCCATATACAAATAACGTGGTGTTGGTGCAAGGAATTATGCGACGTCATAATGTTATGATGATAATGATACTTTTTGCACATAATTTCCATGTTCTTCTGCTCTGAGGTGTGAAAACAATGACTTTTCTTCTGTATATGTTTGTTGCTGGTGGTTTCATCAGCACATTTGCCAGTCATTTGATTTTCGAGAAGAAATTAAAACTTTGAATTCATGTGAAAACAACCTGCCCATTGCTTTTATCTGGAATTCAATGCATGTCCTAAAATGGAGACGCACGCACGCACACACACACACACACACACTGGATGCTTAACATGACAAAAATAATTTAGTGGAATTTGGCAGTTTACACAGTGAGGCTAATGCAAGAACTCACATGCTGATTTCACATTAAAGAATTAAAGAGATGTGTAGTGGAGCTCTTCAGACACTATTCATACCTGAGAGTCTTCCAGCTGGGGGCCACTGAACATCAACAGTAAAAGAAAACATGTATGTGGGGAAACAGACGTCAGTCCTTTCAGTGCCGCCCCTCTGGATTGCCTTGAGCTCAACGGGTCAAAATGAGCCTCAGACACGTTTGGTCAAGCGTCTGTGTTCGTCAGCAGGTCCTCAACGTGCACTGTGAGTCTGACGAAGTGAACCTGCAGCTGCAGCTGACAGCCCTTCAGCAAACACAGGTAGGACGTCTTTGAGCTTCCAGGAAGAGATGGAGTGGCGTGCTGACATCACCATTGTTTCTTTCCTTCCACTCTAGAAACACAATACGTCTCCTGATGCCTCGCTATTACCAGCAGACACTGACGACTGAGGGTCTCCCTGGCAGAGCCGTGTGACACACACATCCTGCTGGTGTGACTGCTTCAACACGTCTGCAATAATATTTGCATTTATGACTGTGTGTGTGTGTCCAGTGGAGGAGGCAGCCAGAGGAAACAGCAGTTGAAACTAATAACCAGGACACACTGTGGAAGGCTGGTCAACACACTCTCCCCTCCACCTCCTGAAGCAGCAGCAGATTAGAGTTTTTCTCCTCCCTGCTGCAAACAGCTGGTGATGAGGCCAGCTGAGTATCTGTCTAACCTGCCTGTATGTCACGCTCATGTCAACAGATCCAACACACTACTTAAGGCCGTGCGGCGCTCCCATCTTGTCAGTGTGGGAAACCAGGACGCTAGTTGAGTTGATCATCATCCTTTCAATGAAGCAAACAGTCTCTCTGTCTCAGCAGGGAGGCAGAGTCGGTGAGGAGGAGGTTTTTTTTTGGAGAGGGAGGTCAAGAGGAGCTGCTGCTTGAGCAGAAGCACACACAGGTTTTAGTTTGAATCGTAAATGTGTCTCAACAAAGGTGTTTGTTTGCATATTTGAGTTATTGTTTCTGCTTCAAATATGTAAAATATATATTTGCTGTTAGGAAATGTATGTTGTCTGTCGAAGAGTTTGCATGTTGTCAGAGTGAAGACTTTAAGGTGCCTTTTGAGAGACAATGTTGACTTTTGCCAAGATTTGCTTAAAAAATGTCATAAGATAAAGTTGATATTTCTCCAGGCTGAGGAGGGTCAGATGAAGGAGGCCTCAGAGATGAAGTACGGAGATCAAGCAGAAGGCGAACGCTCACACGGTGGCTTTCGACTGACGTCTTGAAGCGGAGCACATGAAGCGACCTGCAGCATCTCTTTGCCCCACCCCTCTTTTAGGTCAAACGGGGGATGACATCATCGGGAGTGACTACTGATGTACTAAGTGTTTATTGACATGCAATAACCTTTCTAAATAAACTCAAAAACGTATGTATGTATGTATCAGAGGTCGCGCAACACTTTTTTGTTGTCTGTCATTGACAAGAGTCATGAAAATTCTGTCAAAATCTATTTATACCAGTCACTTCAATTTGTCAAATGATAAGAAGGACATATTTAATAGCATTTCATTTACATTCATTTTAAAATAACATTCAGTCCAAACTGAGCTGAACAGAAAATCCAAACTGAGTCAAGCAGATGAATATTTGACCTCTTCAGTGCACAGTGACAAAAATAACAGACTATGGCCACATTAGCTAAGTGTTTACAGGCACAAAACCAGAATACTCAGTGGCTTGTTCAGCTGTTCATCATTTGCCATGAACCAAAAAGTCTCTCTCTATGTTTTCCCCCTGAGGGGAGGTTAGGAATGCGCCGCTTCTTCAGCAAAATCACACATAGCTTGCATGTTGTCAGACTGAAGAGGTTAAGGTGCATTTTGAGAGAGGAAGTTGGCTTTTGTCAAGATTTGCTTGTGATGAAAAAAATATGGCGTATAACATGTGAAATGAATGTTTCTGTCAAATGTCTCAGGGCTTTCAATTTTTAATATATGTTATGAAATATTGCTTGTATATTTGTTCCCACATTATGGGACAGCACAAGATCGTCATCTTTCTAAAGTACCAATGTGGTAATTAACTATACAGCTCCACCTGCTGGCGTAAAATATATCGAAAATATGTATTTTATTTTCAGTGGAAGGTGAAAGCGAAACTCAACTTGTTATTTCACACTGAACTCAGACACCATTAGCTCGCGTTGTGGAATATCTGCTGTGGGGGGAAAAAAATTGGACGTTTTGATGTACTGTTCCAAAGGTCAACGACAGATTGGTGAGTGTGACTTTCCCAACGGAAAAGTACTATTTGAATCCACCCGCTTAGGGAGAAAACGACGATTATAGCTACTGAAATGGCGGAGAAACTCGCTCTTTTCCAAAGTTTCCTGGACTGTCCAGTTTGTCTAGAGACTTTTAAAGATCCCGTGTCTCTGAGCTGCAACCACAGCTTCTGTTCAGAGTGCCTGCAGAAATTCTGGGAACAAAATAAAAACAAAAACTGTCCCGTATGTAAAAGAAAATCGTCCAAGGATTTTCCACTGGCGAACTCTGCTCTGAAACAACTGGCTGACTCGTTCGCTGACAGACAGAAATCAGGATCATCTGAGACAGTGGAAGAAGTGAAGGTGGAGCTGATGTGTAGTAAACACAGAGGAGACACTAAAATGTTCTGTGAGGATGAGCAGAGAGCTCTGTGTGCTGTCTGTGAGTTTTCCCTCCACCAGGGTCACAAGGTGGTTCCTGTGGAAGAAGCAGTCAGAGGGCTGAAGGAGCAGCTGAAGTCTGACTTAACAGCTTTAAAGGACAAGAAGAAGAAATACAGAGAAGTTGAGGAAAAATACAGAGAAGTGATTGAGCACTCCAAGAAGCAGGCGTCGTCCACAGAGAAGCAGATCAGAGCAGAGTTTGACAAGCTCCGCCTCTTCCTGGAAGAGGAAGAGGAGTCCAGACTGGCAGCTCTGAGGGAGGAAGAGCAGCAGAAGAGGAAGACTGTGATCAGAGAGATGGAGAAGATTCAGGAGGAGATGACGTCTCTGTCCGGCAGCATCGCTGCTGTTGAAGAGGAGCTGCAGAAGGACACTGTGGCCTTCCTCAACAGTTATAAAGGCAGTCAGAGCAGAGCCAGAGACCAGTGCTCCCAGTCAGATCCACAACTGGTCCCAGGAGCACTGATAGATGTGGCCAAACACCTGGGCAACCTGTCCTTCACAGTGTGGCAGAAGATGAAGGACAAGGTCCACTTCAGTCCCGTCATCCTGGACCCAAACACTGCAAACCGCTGGCACTACCTGTCTGATGATCTGACCAGTGTGAGAAATGGAGAAACATCTCAGCAGTTTCCTGATAATCCAGAGAGATACACTAGATATACCAGTGTCCTGGGTTCTGAAGGTTACAGCTCAGGACAATACAGCTGGGAGGTGGAGGTGGGAGATCATCCTGACTGGAATGTAGGTGTGGCTAAAGAGTCAGCTGACAGGAAAGGTGAGATATTTGCCTCACCAAAATATGGACTCTGGTGTTTATTCCATAGAAATGGAAAATACACTGATGGTTGTGGTGAGACTGTCACAGTGAAAAAGAGTCTGGAGAGATTTAGAGTCCAGCTGGATTTTGACAGGGGGGAGGTTTCCTTCTACGATGCTGTGGACATGACTAACATCCACACTCATGTCGACACTTTCACTGAGAAACTCTTCCCTTATTTCAGTGTTGGAGCGGCTGGTGATAATAAAACTGCTGATATCAGGATGTGTGAGAGAGATTTTTCTGTTATGTTTGGGAAGGATGGTGAGCTGCAAGTGATGCATTAGCTTGTTTCTAACAGGGTGGGTCCCTGTCATGCAGAGATTCAGGCTGTTCTTACTGTTAACTTGAGAATCATGTGTTGAAAAGGATTTGAAACCAGTTAAAGATGATACAATTGTCTTCAATCAATGAAGAAATGATCTTGATGATTATTAGTTGTCTTTATGCTTCATTTACTTGAATAAAAAAAAAAAACAGTTTCTGATTTATTTTTTTTTGTCAGTCATCCAAGGTTCATTTCAGGTAAAGACTACGAAAACATCCTAAGAACAATTTGTCATTTTTAGAAGATTGTTGTCAAAGACTCTTCATCATTTTCATATTATGTATTCATGTATTACCTTTGTGCTCCTTTGACTGTCAGAAATGTCTCATGTTGTACTGTTGTTAACAGATGATTTAAAATGTGTCTTGTGCGGCTGTGTTTGGGGGTAAACCAGTTGAAGATGTTTTAAACTTAAAAGAATGTTCAATAATTTTGCTCTGTTTCTGTGAGGTTCCGTCTTGATATGAAAATAGCATGAGGTGTTGGTGAAAGGCATTATGGGACGTGTCATGATGTGATGATGATATTTTACATTACATATCATATGAATGTATGTTATTTTATTTGACATTATTCACATGATATTCTTCTGTGTTATCTACTCTGTGTGTGTGTTTGTTATTGGTGGCTTCATTCAAATTTGACAATGACTTTTGGATTTTGGAGACAAAATTAAACCATTGAACATATCTGAATACAACCGGATATCAATGTATGTTCTTAAAAAAAAAAGCAACACGCCTGCACACACACACACACACACACACACACACACACACACACACACACACACACACACACACACACACACACACACACACAAACAGTGCCTGCGGACAATCACGTTTTTTCCGTAAACGCAGCACTGCACTCAAATTGATTTAGCAGGAGAGTGAGCGAGGGTGGAGGAGAGCTCTGAGATATCAGCCAGACTGCCGGTGTGGAATAATCTGTGAGGCTGCAGACGCTGCTGGACTCAACCACATGGAGGCCTCTCCAACAGAGGACCTTCAGTTAATTTACAAAACAGCAGCAAACGCGCCCATCAAGTGCAGCCGCAGCGTTGGTGACAGGGAGGAGATTGGCGGCAGCGGCGGTGGTGGTGGTGGTGGTTTGACTGTGACAGAGGTGTAGAAGGGGGTGCTGGTAGTGAGAAGGGCCTGCCTGTGGTATACATTAATTGAATATAATTGCAGTTGAATCAAATGAAATCGTATGAATCAGGGCCATGGGTGCGGCTACTTCCTGCCAACTGTGGGAGCTTTGCTCAGGGCTTCAGGCTTTGCCTGGGATGGTGGGGGGCTGGGTGGAGGACAGGTGGAGGTTGAAATTATTCTGCAGCATTTTTTTTTTGTTTTGTTTTACTTTCTTCTTTTAAAAGGCACCGAAAAAGGTAAAATCCAAAAAAGAGTGAACAGCAAGTCATCCAATATTTATCCAGCAAATGAGGGTTGAAAGGAAGCTGCAGCTACAGCAGGGGAAACGCTTCAGGGCAAAAGTCTTCATAGTTTTTATCTGTATGCATTTTATTTGATTGTGTGCTTGGGGCACAACATTTAATGTCCTGTTATTTTTTTTTCCAATGGTTTCTTAGATGATTATGCATTGGCTAATGACACATTTCACTTTTAACATGTCTTTCTGATCCAGCCTGAGATAATCCCTGGGATCTATTTCATGTTTCCATCAGCTGAGGAGCCCCTGATAAATATTTTTGGAAGTGGGACACTGATAACCTATGGCTAGTTATTGTTTTTAAAAGTTACTGTTTGGTTGTGCTGCAGTTGAAGTTGAAAAAGCAGTTGCAGTTGAAAAAAACATAGTATTAAGAGTACCAAAACTGTTAAAAAAAAAAACATTTTAAAAAAAAATCTAGATCCACGTGTAAGACCTCTGTTCAATTCAGCCCAGATTATTTTCATTTTTGAAAATTCTCAACAAATGCATTTTTTTCATTCATGGCAAGGGTACATCTCAGAACTTGCACTTTCTTAGTTTAACCTGAGTAAAGGATTTGAATCGGTACTTACAGTCTTACCAGAGTTTTTTGTGACACAAGTATCCGTACTTTTACTTAAGTACAACGTTTGTTCCCTGTTGAACAGAATGAAGATCCATGAAGCATTTCGTGGAAGGTACTAAACAGAGGGCTCAATAAAAAAGCTGTTTTCTGGAGATCTGTAGCGGTTTTGGATAGTTGATCACTCTTGTCTGGGACGAGCTGCAATGATCTGGCAATGGGTGGAATATAGGAAGTGTGTGTGTGTGTGTGTGTGTGTGTGTGTGTGTGTGTGTGTGTGTGTGTGTGTGTGCGTGTATATGTGCACGTGGTAGCATTGTGACACACTGAACGCAGCCTGGAAAGAGTGGAGCGATCCAGAGGCAGAGAATGAACAGAGGGAGGGAGAGACTGGGTCATGGACGGGCCGGTCTGGGTGACAGCTGTTGCATCCACAGTTTATCTGATTAAATCTGACCAACTCTGCTGAAGGAGGGAGGGACCCAGTTGACTGATGTTGATGCCCTGAGGACGGATGGACACACACATACACGCACTCACACTCCATTATCCAGTTTGAACCCCAATTCAAAAGCTGAAGATGCGGCTCGATAAGGTTCTACCCTTACCAAAGAAAAGACAAACACACACACACACACACACACACACACACACACACACAGCCGCACAGCAAAGTGTGTAATGTTGTGATCGATAACAGTCTGCGTGACTACGTGGAGCAGGCCCGGCTAGCTAACAGCTGATAAAAAGCATTCAATGTTGTAGGGTGACCTTTGACCTCGGGTGTATTTTACATGTCACACCCACCATCATCATTTTACATGTCACACCTGATAGATGATTGGACGACCCGATTATTTGTGCCACCAAGTGGAATGTAAACAAGTAAAATGTTTTTTTTTTTAGTAATCTGCACATCCCAGTTGCAGGGATCCTATCTAAAGTATTTTAAATCAGTCCTTTGGATTCTGTGACCAATCTGCTTCCTTGTCGATGTGATAAGCTAGCCCATAGGTGTCAAACTCTGGCCCGTGGGCCAAATTTGGCCCGCAGTGTAATTATATTTGGCCCGCAAGGCAATTGAGGGGGACTTCTAATCACGGCACAGAAAGCGGGTTTATTTATAGAGCTGCTTTCAATTAAAGCTATTTAGACACACAAATCATGCAGCTCTCTCTTCTACCATCCCTTCTCTTCCCAGTCGCGCTTTCCGGCCACTTGTGGAAACACTGTTATGCAAATGCACAGCTGAAAATAAAGACCATTGTGCTGTTTGAAGATGTTCCTTGTCTAACTTGTTCATTGTGCCGAGCGTCACTGTCGCGGGAATAATTGCAGTAAAGATTTGCTCATCGTGTGCCGCCGCGCCGTCCAACGTACAGGCCTGTAGCCGAGTGTAACTACTGTACAACCAACCTCCATGTCCTGCTGGCGCAGCCTGCATCAAAGCCAGAGAGCTGCAGAGAGGAGCCAGTTCTGTGAAAAACTCCACGTTCAGCAGTGCAGTGGTGTTTAACACCTGAACTGACATCTTCAGCAGGTTTTACTGCTGTTTGAAAATTCACCAAGCCCACAAAAGCTATTCAGGTCAAGTCATTCACAAGTCATAGCAACAATATCTAGAACAAATAGAAATGTCTAAAAAAAAAATGAAAAAGTGCAAAAGGAAGTGAATTTAAACCAGTAACCACCTATGTTTTACATAAATAATACATTTTAAAAGACAGATGTCAAATCAAAAACCTGTTTCTCATCAGAATCTCTTGAGGAAACTGGCATCTTAAGATTTTAAGCTGTTCCCCACAAATATGAATATACATTCCAACATTCCAAATGTTAATGTCATTAACCGTCAAAGGGTGGTAAAGTTTTAAAATGATTGTTAATGTGATATTTTCTTTGTATGTAAAATGATCAGGATCCTCTGGCGATAGGTTGCAGTGAGACAGAAGAGTGTAAAAAGGATACAACAGGAATGGGGCACTGATATGATGTGTGTGTGTGTGTGTGTGTGTGTGAGGGAGGGGGGCACAGGGACTGTTTGATGGAGAGAGCAGGGTGTCGCAATAGGCTGCCATGAAGATAAACAAATGAATGGGGTCAGGAAGGCCCCTTAGAATAAAGACAGGAAGAGGAGATGGGACGCAAGGACAGAGGGAGGATGCAGATGAAATGGACTGAGACGTGGAGAGATGGACACGGGTAAAGCAGTCTGTGAAGAGTAAATGAAGCAGTAGTGAGCAGTAACAGAGACGAAGGGGATGGAATGAGTGGGTGTGGAGGATTTCTGATGAGGAAATAATAACAAATTTTAGAGTTTAAGCATTTCTTCTGTTTGTTGTTGTCTATAAAGCTCATCTGGTCTCTGCCAGCTGAGAATCTGCCTATAGGACACTCAGCAGCTTGATGAGTTGTTCATCATTCTCCAAGAATCTCTCTCAGTCATTGAGAAGGAAGGGTTTTTTTTATTGGAGGAAAGGCTGGTGAGATGCTGCTCTTCAGCAAAACCACACACATTGTTTTTTGATCACAGATGTGATGCTACGAATGTATTTATTTGCATATTTAAGTCATTGTTTGTGCTTAAAATATGTAAAATATGTATTTGCTGTATGGAAACGTATGATGTCTGCCACAGAGTTTCCATGCTGTCTGACTAAAAGTTGCCTTTTGAGACAGGATGTTGACTTTTATCAAGATTTGCGTTTGATGAAAAAAAACCAAACAAAAACCAAACAAAACAACGCAATGTGCAGCATGCAAAGTGGAATCGATATTCAGGGAAAATTGCAGAATTTTTTTAAAACAGATTTTATGAAATATGCTTGAATAATCGTTCCCACCGTATATCACGAATATAAACGGTCGTCATCTTCACGGAGGCCCGATATGGACATTAGTGACACATCGCCACCTGCTGGCGCACACCTGATATGTCATTTCCCCCCCCCTTGAGGCTGAAGTTGCAAAAGTGAAACTAAACTTTTCTTCTCACACGGAACTCAGACACCATTCGCTCGCGTTGCGGGAATAATCTGCTCGGAGCAAAAATTGGACTTTTTTCATGTTCAGTTCTGAAGGACACAGATTGATTTGGTGAGTCTGACTTTCCCACCTGAAAAGTAATATTTAAATCCACCTGCTTCGGGAGTCACATATCTGCTGAAATGGCGGAGAAACTCGCTCTTGTCGAACTTTGCCCAGAATTGGCGAGAAGGAAGTGATTTTCTTTTTAACGGGGAGTTCAGGAAGGCGCTGCTTTTTCAGCCCCCAATCCCCTGCCTTAAATATGTCAAATTTAAGGCATTTATTTTAAAGCAGTACTCATAAAATATTGCTTTTGTGTTTTTTCTTCCACAGCATACAACCAGCCTCACACAGTCAAGAGGACAGTCTCCATGATAAAGCACCAATCTGGTCATCAACTATACAGCCCCACCTGCTGGCCTAAACCAGACGTGTTATTTATTGAGGTGGAAGAGACAAAGGTGAAGGTGAACTTGTCTTTTCACACGGAACTGAGACGCCACAAGCTCGCTTTGCACAATATTTGCTTTGAGGAAAACAAATTGGACATTTTATTTCCAGTTCTATGTTACACAGATTGAGTCGGTGAGTCTGACCTTCCAAATTGAAAAGAAATATTTAAATCCATCTGGTTCCGGGGAATATCAGCTGAAATGGCGGAGAAAGCTCTTCTCGAAAATTTCCTGAACTGTTCAGTTTGTTTAGAGTCTTTTAAAGATCCCGTGTCTCTGAGCTGCAACCACAGCTTCTGTTCAAAGTGCCTGCAAAAATTCTGGGAAGAAAATAAAAGCAAAAACTGTCCTGTATGTAAAAGAAAATCCTCAAAAGATTTGCCAGTGGTGAACTTTGCTCTGAAACAACTGGCTGACTTGTTCGCTGACAGACAGAAATCAGGATCATCTGAGACAGTGGAAGAAGTGAAGGTGGAGCTGATGTGTAGTAAACACAAAGATGAGACTAAAATGTTCTGTGAGGATGAGCAGAGAGCTATGTGTGCTGTCTGTGAGTTTTCCCTCCACCAGGGTCACAAGGTGGTTCCTGTAGAAGAAGCAGTCAGAGGGCTGAAGGAGCAGCTGAAGTCTGACTTAACAGCTTTAAAGGACAAGAAGAAGAAATACAGAGAAGTTGAGGAAAAATACAAAAAAGTGATTGAGCACTCCAAGAAGCAGGCGTCGTCCACAGAGAGGCAGATCAGAGCAGAGTTTGACAAGCTCCGCCTCTTCCTGAAAGAGGAAGAGGAGTCCAGACTGGCAGCTCTGAGGGAGGAAGAGCAGCAGAAGAGGAAGACTGTGATCGGAGAGATGGAGAAGATTCAGGAGGAGATGTCGTCTCTGTCTGGCAGCATCACTGCTGTTGAAGAGGAGCTGCAGAAGGACACTGTGGCCTTCCTCAACAGTTATAAAGGCAGTCAGAGCAGAGCCAGAGACCAGTGCTCCCAGTCAGATCCACAACTGGTCCCAGGAGCACTGATTGATGTGGCCAAACACCTGGGCAACCTGTCCTTCACAGTGTGGCAGAAGATGAAGGACAAGGTCCACTTCAGTCCCGTCATCCTGGACCCAAACACTGCAAACCGCAGCCTCCACCTGTCTGATGATCTGACCAGTGTGAGAAATGGAGGAACACCTCAGCAGCTTCCTGATAATCCAGAGAGACACACTAAATATACCAGTGTCCTGGGTTCTGAAGGTTACAGCTCAGGACAATACAGCTGGGAGGTGGAGGTGGGAGATCAACCTGTCTGGACTGTAGGTGTGGCTAAAGAGTCAGCTGACAGGAAGGGTGAGAGATTTGCCTCACCAAAATATGGACTCTGGTGTTTATTACATAGAAATGGAAAATACACTGATGGTTGTGGTGAGACTGTCACAGTGAAAAAGAGTCTTGAGAGAATCAGAGTCCAGCTGGACTTTGACAGGGGAGGTTTCCTTCTACGATGCTGTGGACATGACTCACATCTGCACTCATGTCGACACTTTCACTGAGAAACTCTTCCCTTATTTTGGTGTTGGAGCGGCTGGTGATAATAAAACTGCTGATATCAGGATGTGTGAGAGAGATTTTTCTGTTATGTTTGGGAAGGATGGTGAGCTGCAAGTGATGCATTAGCTTGTTTCTAACAGGGTGGGTCCCTGTCATGCAGAGATTCAGGCTGTTCTTACTGTTAACTTGAGAATCATGTGTTGAAAAGGATTTGAAACCAGTTAAAGATGATACAATTGTCTTCAATCAATGAAGAAATGATCTTGATGATTATTAGTTGTCTTTATGCTTCATTTACTTGAATAAAAAAAACAAAACAGTTTCTGATTTATTTTTTTTGTCAGTCATCCAAGGTTCATTTCAGGTAAAGACTACAAAAACATCCTAAGAACAATTTGTCATTTTTAGAAGATTGTTGTCAAAGACTCTTCATCATTTTCATATTATGTATTCATGTATTACCTTTGTGCTCCTTTGACTGTCAGAAATGTCTCATCTTGTACTGTTGTTAACAGATGATTTAAAATGTGTCTTGTCTTGGCTGTGATTGGGGTAAACCAGTTGAAGATGTTTTAAACTTAAAAGAATGTTCAATAATTTTTCTCTGTTTCTGTGAGGTTCCGTCTTGATATGAAAATAGCATGAGGTGTTGGTGAAAGGCATTATGGGACGTGTCATGATGTGATGATGATATTTTACATTACATATCATATGAATGTATGTTATTTTATTTGACATTATTCACATGATATTCTTCTGTGTTATCTACTCTGTGTGTGTGTTTGTTATTGGTGGCTTCATTCAAATTTGACAATAACTTTTGGATTTTGGAGACAAAATTAAACCATCGAACATATCTGAATACAACCAGATATCAATGTATGTTCTTAAAAAAAAAAAAGCAACACGCCTGCACACACATAAACACACACACACACACACACACACACACACACACACACACACACACACACACACACACACACAACCAGCGCCTGCGGACAATCATATGTTATTTCCTTAAACACAGCACTGCACTCAAATTGATTTAGCAGGAGAGTGAGCGAGGGTGGAGGAGAGCTCTGAGATATCAGCCAGACTGCCGGTGTGGAATAATCTGTGAGGCTGCAGACGCTGCTGGACTCAACCACATGGAGGCCTCTCCAACAGAGGACCTTCAGTTAATTTACAAAACAGCAGCAAACGCGCCCATCAAGTGCAGCCGCAGCGTTGGTGACAGGGAGGAGATTGGCGGCGGCGGCGGTGGTGGTGGTGGTGGTTTGACTGTGACAGAGGTGTAGAAGGGGTGCTGGTAGTGAGAAGGGCCTGCCTGTGGTATACATTAATTGAATATAATTGCAGTTGAATCAAATGAAATCGTATGAATCAGGGCCATGGGTGCGGCTACTTCCTGCCAACTGTGGGAGCTTTGCTCAGGGCTTCAGGCTTTGCCTGGGATGGTGGGGGGCTGGGTGGAGGACAGGTGGAGGTTGAAATTATTCTGCAGCATTTTTTTTTTGTTTTGTTTTACTTTCTTCTTTTAAAAGGCACCGAAAAAGGTAAAATCCAAAAAAGAGTGAACAGCAAGTCATCCAATATTTATCCAGCAAATGAGGGTTGAAAGGAAGCTGCAGCTACAACAGGGGAAACGCTTCAGGGCAAAAGTCTTCATAGTTTTTATCTGTATGCATTTTATTTGATTGTGTGCTTGGGGCACAACATTTAATGTCCTGTTATTTTTTTTTCCCAATGGTTTCTTAGATGATTATGCATTGGCTAATGACACATTTCACTTTTAACATGTCTTTCTGATCCAGCCTGAGATAATCCCTGGGATCTATTTCATGTTTCCATCAGCTGAGGAGCCCCTGATAAATATTTTTGGAAGTGGGACACTGATAAGCTATGGCTAGTTATTGTTTTAAAAGTTACTGTTTGGTTGTGCTGCAGTTGAAGTTGAAAAGCAGTTGCAGTTGAAAAAACATAGTATTAAGAGTACCAAAACTGTTAAAAAAAAACATTTTAAAAAAAAATCTAGATCCACGTGTAAGACCTCTGTTCAATTCAGCCCAGATTATTTTCATTTTTGAAAATTCTCAACAAATGCATTTTTTTCATTCATGGCAAGGGTACATCTCAGAACTTGCACTTTCTTAGTTTAACCTGAGTAAAGGATTTGAATCGGTACTTACAGTCTTACCAGAGTTTTTTGCGACACAAGTATCCGTACTTTTACTTAAGTACAACGTTTGTTCCCTGTTGAACAGAATGAAGATCCATGAAGCATTTCGTGGAAGGTACTAAACAGAGGGCTCAATAAAAAAGCTGTTTTCTGGAGATCTGTAGCGGTTTTGGATAGTTGATCACTCTTGTCTGGGACGAGCTGCAATGATCTGGCAATGGGTGGAATATAGGAGTGTGTGTGTGTGTGTGTGTGTGTGTGTGTGTGTGTGTGTGTGTGTGTGTGTGTGTGTGTGTGCGTGTATATGTGCGTGGTAGCATTGTGACACACTGAGCGCAGCCTGGAAAGAGTGGAGCAATCCAGGGCAGAGAATGAACAGAGGGAGGGAGAGACTGGGTCATGGGCGGGCCGGTCTGGGTGACAGCTGTTGCATCCACAGTTTATCTGATTAAATCTGACCAACTCTGCTGAAGGAGGGAGGGACCCAGTTGACTGATGTTGATGCCCTGAGGACGGATGGACACACACATACACTGCACTCACACTCCATTATCAGTTTGAACCCCAATTCAAAAGCTGAAGATGCGGCTCGATAAGGTTCTACCCTTACCAAAGAAAAGACACAACACACACACACACACACACACACACACACACACAGCCGCACAGCAAAGTGTGTAATGTTGTGATCGATAACAGTCTGCGTGACTACGTGGAGCAGGCCCGGCTAGCTAACAACTGATAAAAAGCATTCAATGTTGTAGGGTGACCTTTGACCTCGGGTGTATTTTACATGTCACACCCACCATCATCATTTTACATCACACACCTGATAGATGATTGGACGACCGATTATTTGTGCCACCAAGTGGAATGTAAACAAGTAAAAATGTTTTTTTTAGTAATCTGCACATCCCAGTTGCAGGGATCCTATCTAAAGTATTTTAAATCAGTCCTTTGGATTCTGTGACCAATCTGCTTCCTTGTCGATGTGATAAGCTAGCCCATAGGTGTCAAACTCTGGCCCGTGGGCCAAATTTGGCCCGCAGTGTAATTATATTTGGCCCTAGCAAGGCAATTGAGGGGGACTTCTAATCACGGCACAGAAAGCGGGTTTATTTATAGAGCTGCTTTCAATTAAAACTATTTGAACACACAAATCATGCAGCTCTCTTCTACCATCCCTTCTCTTCCCAGTCGCGCTTTCCGGCCACTTGTGGAAACACTGTTATGCAAATGCACAGCTGAAAATAAAGACCATTGTGCTGTTTGAAGATGTTCCTTGTCTAACTTGTTCATTGTGCCGAGCGTCACTGTCGCGGGAATAATTGCAGTAAAGATTTGTTCATCGTGTGCCGCTGCCGTCCAACGTACAGGCCTGTAACCGAGTGTAACTACTGTACAACCAACCTCCATGTCCTGCTGGCGCAGCCTGCATCAAAGCCAGAGAGCTGCAGAGAGGAGCCAGTTCTGTGAAAAACTCCACGTTCAGCAGTGCAGTGGTGTTTAACACCTGAACTGACATCTTCAGCAGGTTTTACTGCTGTTTGAAAATTCACCAAGCCCACAAAAGCTATTCAGGTCAAGTCATTCACAAGTCATAGCAACAATATCTAGAACAAACAGAAATGTCTAAAAAAAAAATGAAAAAGTGCAAAAAGGAAGTGAATTTAAACCAGTAACCACCTATGTTTTACATAAATAATACATTTTAAAAGACAGATGTCAAATCAAAAAACCTGTTTCTCATCAGAATCTCTTGAGGAAACTGGCATCTTAAGATTTTTAAGCTGTTCCCCACAAATATGAATATACATTCCAACATTCCAAATGTTAATGTCATTAACCGTCAAAGGGTGGTAAAGTTTTAAAATGATTGTTAATGTGATATTTTCTTTGTATGTAAAATGATCAGGATCCTCTGGCGATAGGTTGCAGTGAGACAGAAGAGTGTAAAAAAGGATACAACAGGAATGGGGCACTGATATGATTGTGTGTGTGTGTGTGTGTGTGTGGGAGGGGAGGGGGGCACAGGGACTGTTTGATGGAGAGAGCAGGGTGTCGCAATAGGCTGCCATGAAGATAAACAAATGAATGGGGTCAGGAAGGCCCCTTAGAATAAAGACAGGAAGAGGAGATGGGACGCAAGGACAGAGGGAGGGATGCAGATGAAATGGACTGAGACGTGGAGAGATGGACACGGGTAAAGCAGTCTGTGAAGAGTAAATGAAGCAGTAGTGAGCAGTAACAGAGACGAAGGGGATGGAATGAGTGGGTGTGGAGGATTTCTGATGAGGAAATAATAACAAATTTTAGAGTTTAAGCATTTCTTCTGTTTGTTGTTGTCTATAAAGCTCATCTGGTCTCTGCCAGCTGAGAATCTGCCTATAGGACACTCAGCAGCTTGATGAGTTGTTCATCATTCTCCAAGAATCTCTCTCAGTCATTGAGAAGGAAGGGTTTTTTATTGGAGGAAAGGCTGGTGAGATGCTGCTCTTCAGCAAAACCACACACATTGTTTTTGATCACAGATGTGATGCTACTTAATGTATTTATTTGCATATTTAAGTCATTGTTTGTGCTTAAAATATGTAAAATATGTATTTGCTGTATGGAAACGTATGATGTCTGCCACAGAGTTTCCATGCTGTCAGACTAAAAGTTGCCTTTTGAGACAGGATGTTGACTTTTATCAAGATTTGCGTTTGATGAAAAAAAACAAACAAAAAAAAAAACAACGCGATGTGCAGCATGCAAAGTGGAATCGATATTCAGGGAAAATTGCAGATTTTTTTTAAAACAGATTTTATGAAATATGCTTGAATAATCGTCCCCACCGTATATCACGAATATAAACGGTCGTCATCTTCACGGAGGCCCGATATGGTCATTAGTGACACATCGCCACCTGCTGGCGCACACCTGATATGTCATTTCCCCCCCTCGAGGCTGAAGTTGCAAAAGTGAAACTAAACTTTTCTTCTCACACGGAACTCAGACACCATTCGCTCGCGTTGCGGGAATAATCTGCTCGGAGCAAAAATTGGACTTTTTTCATGTTCAGTTCTGAAGGACACAGATTGATTTGGTGAGTCTGACTTTCCCACCTGAAAAGTAATATTTAAATCCACCTGCTTCGGGAGTCACATATCTGCTGAAATGGCGGAGAAACTCGCTCTTGTCGAAAATTTCCTGAACTGTCCAGTTTGTTTAGAGACTTTTAAAGATCCTGTGTCTCTGAGCTGCAACCTCAACTTCTGTTCAAAGTGCCTGCAGAAATTCTGGGGGAAAAAATAAAAGCAAAAACTGTCAGGTGAACTTTGCCCAGAATTGGCGAGAAGGAAGTGATTTTCTTTTTAACGGGGAGTTCAGGAAGGCGCTGCTTTTTCAGCCCCCAATCCCCTGCCTTAAATATGTCAAATTTAAGGCATTTATTTTAACCCAGTACTCATAAAATATTGCTTTTTGTTTTTTCTTCCACAGCATACAACCAGCCTCACACAGCCAAGAGGACAGTCTCCATGATAAAGCACCAATCTGGTCATCAACTATACAGCCCCACCTGCTGGCCTAAACCAGACGTGTTATTTATTGAGGTGGAAGAGACAAAGGTGAAGGTGAACTTGTCTTTTCACACGGAACTGAGACGCCACAAGCTCGCTTTGCACAATATTTGCTTTGAGGAAAACAAATTGGACATTTTATTTCCAGTTCTATGTTACACAGATTGAGTCGGTGAGTCTGACCTTCCAAATTGAAAAGAAATATTTAAATCCATCTGGTTCCGCGGAATATCAGCTGAAATGGCGGAGAAAGCTCTTCTCGAAAATTTCCTGAACTGTTCAGTTTGTCTAGAGACTTTTAAAGATCCCGTGTCTCTGAGCTGCAACCACAGCTTCTGTTCAAAGTGCCTGCAAAAATTCTGGAAAGAAAATAAAAGCAAAAACTGTCCTGTATGTAAAAGAAAATCCTCAAAAGATTTGCCAGTGGTGAACTTTGCTCTGAAACAACTGGCTGACTCGTTCGCTGACAGACAGAAATCAGGATCATCTGAGACAGTGGAAGAAGTGAAGGTGGAGCTGATGTGTAGTAAACACAAAGATGAGACTAAAATGTTCTGTGAGGATGAGCAGAGAGCTCTGTGTGCTGTCTGTGAGTTTTCCCTCCACCAGGGTCACAAGGTGGTTCCTGTGGAAGAAGCAGTCAGAGGGCTGAAGGAGCAGCTGAAGTCTGACTTAACAGCTTTAAAGGACAAGAAGGAGAAATACAGAGAAGTTGAGGAAAAATACAAAAAAGTGATTGAGCACTCCAAGAAGCAGGCGTCGTCCACAGAGAGGCAGATCAGAGCAGAGTTTGACAAGCTCCGCCTCTTCCTGAAAGAGGAAGAGGAGTCCAGACTGGCAGCTCTGAGGGAGGAAGAGCAGCAGAAGAGGAAGACTGTGATCAGAGAGATGGAGAAGATTCAGGAGCAGATGTCGTCTCTGTCTGGCAGCATCGCTGCTGTTGAAGAGGAGCTGCAGAAGGACACTGTGGCCTTCCTCAACAGTTATCAAGGCAGTCAGAGCAGAGCCAGAGACCAGTGCTCTCAGTCAGATCCACAACTGGTCCCAGGAGCACTGATTGATGTGGCCAAACACCTGGGCAACCTGTCCTTCACAGTGTGGCAGAAGATGAAGGACAAGGTCCACTTCAGTCCCGTGATCCTGGACCCAAACACTGCAAACCGCTGGCACTACCTGTCTGATGATCTGACCAGTGTGAGAAGAGGAGAAACACCTCAGCAGCTTCCTGATAATCCAGAGAGACACACTAAATATATCAGTGTCCTGGGTTCTGAAGGTTACAGCTCAGGACAATACAGCTGGGAGGTGGAGGTGGGAGATCATCCTGACTGGAATGTAGGTGTGGCTAAAGAGTCAGCTGACAGGAAAGGTGAGATATTTGGCTCACCAAAATATGGACTCTGGTGTTTATTCCATAGAAATGGAAAATACACTCATGGTTGTGGTGAGACTGTCACAGTGAAAAAGAGTCTGGAGAGATTTAGAGTCCAGCTGGATTTTGACAGGGGGGAGGTTTCCTTCTACGATGCTGTGGACATGACTCACATCTGCACTCATGTCGACACTTTCACTGAGAAACTCTTCCCTTATTTCAGTGTTGGAGCGGCTGGTGATAATAAAACTGCTGATATCAGGATGTGTGAGAGAGATTTTTCTGTTATGTTTGGGAAGGATGGTGAGCTGCAAGTGATGCATTAGCTTGTTTCTAACAGGGTGGGTCCCTGTCATGCAGAGATTCAGGCTGTTCTTACTGTTAACTTGAGAATCATGTGTTGAAAAGGATTTGAAACCAGTTAAAGATGATACAATTGTCTTCAATCAATGAAGAAATGATCTTGATGATTATTAGTTGTCTTTATGCTTCATTTACTTGAATAAAAAAAAAAAAAACAGTTTCTGATTTATTTTTTTTTGTCAGTCATCCAAGGTTCATTTCAGGTAAAGACTACGAAAACATCCTAAGAACAATTTGTCATTTTTAGAAGATTGTTGTCAAAGACTCTTCATCATTTTCATATTATGTATTCATGTATTACCTTTGTGCTCCTTTGACTGTCAGAAATGTCTCATGTTGTACTGTTGTTAACAGATGATTTAAAATGTGTCTTGTGCGGCTGTGATTGGGGGTAAACCAGTTGAAGATGTTTTAAACTTAAAAGAATGTTCAATAATTTTGCTCTGTTTCTGTGAGGTTCCGTCTTGATATGAAAATAGCATGAGGTGTTGGTGAAAGGCATTATGGGACGTGTCATGATGTGATGATGATATTTTACATTACATATCATATGAATGTATGTTATTTTATTTGACATTATTCACATGATATTCTTCTGTGTTATCTACTCTGTGTGTGTGTTTGTTATTGGTGGCTTCATTCAAATTTGACAATAACTTTTGGATTTTGGAGACAAAATTAAACCATCGAACATATCTGAATACAACCAGATATCAATGTATGTTCTTAAAAAAAAAAGCAACACGCCTGCACACACATAAACACACACACACACACACACACACACACACACACACACACACACACACACACACACACACACACACACACACACAACCAGCGCCTGCGGACAATCATATGTTATTTCCTTAAACACAGCACTGCACTCAAATTGATTTAGCAGGAGAGTGAGCGAGGGTGGAGGAGAGCTCTGAGATATCAGCCAGACTGCCGGTGTGGAATAATCTGTGAGGCTGCAGACGCTGCTGGACTCAACCACATGGAGGCCTCTCCAACAGAGGACCTTCAGTTAATTTACAAAACAGCAGCAAACGCGCCCATCAAGTGCAGCCGCAGCGTTGGTGACAGGGAGGAGATTGGCGGCAGCGGCGGTGGTGGTGGTGGTGGTTTGACTGTGACAGAGGTGTAGAAGGGGGTGCTGGTAGTGAGAAGGGCCTGCCTGTGGTATACATTAATTGAATATAATTGCAGTTGAATCAAATGAAATCGTATGAATCAGCGTCATGGGTGCGACTACTTCCTGCCAACTGTGGGAGCTTTGCTCAGGGCTTCAGGCTTTGCCTGGGATGGTGGGGGGCTGGGTGGAGGACAGGTGGAGGTTGAAATTATTCTGCAGCATTTTTTTTGTTTTGTTTTACTTTCTTCTTTTAAAAGGCACCAAAAAAGGTAAAATCCAAAAAAGAGTGAACAGCAAGTCATCCAATATTTATCCAGCAAATGAGGGTTAAAAGGAAGCTGCAGCTACAACAGGGGAAACGCTTCAGGGCAAAAGTCTTCATAGTTTTTATCTGTATGCATTTTATTTGATTGTGTGCTTGGGGCACAACATTTAATGTCCTGTTATTTTTTTTTCCAATGGTTTCTTAGATGATTATGCATTGGCTAATGACACATTTCACTTTTAACATGTCTTTCTGATCCAGCCTGAGATAATCCCTGGGATCTATTTCATGTTTCCATCAGCTGAGGAGCCCCTGATAAATATTTTTGGAAGTGGGACACTGATAACCTATGGCTAGTTATTGTTTTTAAAAGTTACTGTTTGGTTGTGCTGCAGTTGAAGTTGAAAAAGCAGTTGCAGTTGAAAAAAACATAGTATTGAAAGTACCAAAACTGTTACATCTAGATCCACGTGTAAGACCTCTGTTCAATTCAGCCCAGATTATTGTCTCAGAACATTTTCATTTTTGAAAAATTCTCAACAAATGTATTTTTTTCATTCATGGCAAGGGTACATCTCAGAACTTGCACTTTCTTAGTTTAACCTGAGTAAAGGATTTGAATCGGTACTTACAGTCTTACCAGAGTTTTTTGTGACACAAGTATCCGTACTTTTACTTAAGTACAACATTTGTTCCCTGTTGAACAGAATGAAGATCCATGAAGCATTTCGTGGAAGGTACTAAACAGAGGGCTCAATAAAAAAGCTGTTTTATGGAGATCTGTAACAGTTTTGGATAGTTGATCACTCTTGTCTGGGACGAGCTGCAATGATCTGGCAATGGGTGGAATATAGAAAGTGTGTGTGTGTGCGTGTATTTGTGCACGTGGTAGCATTGTGACACACTGAACGCAGCCTGGAAAGAGTGGAGCGATCCAGAGGCAGAGAATGAACAGAGGGAGGGAGAGACTGGGTCATGGACGGGCCGGTCTGGGTGACAGCTGTTGCATCCACAGTTTATCTGATTAAATCTGACCAACTCTGCTGAAGGAGGGAGGGACCCAGTTGACTGATGTTGATGCCCTGAGGACGGATGGACACACACATACACGCACTCACACTCCATTATCCAGTTTGAACCCCAATTCAAAAGCTGAAGATGCGGCTCGATAAGGTTCTACCCTTACCAAAGAAAAGACACACACACACACACACACACACACACACACACAGCAAAGTATGTCATGTTTTAATTGATAACAGTCTGCGTGACTGGCGGGTGCAGCAGGCCCAGCTAGCTAACAGTTGTGGGGTGACCTTTGACCTCTGGGCGCATTTTACATGTCACCCCCACGTTCTTCACCAGTGAGCTTCACATCACCGGGTTTACAGGGTTTACAGGGCCCTGGGTTTCCTTCTGTATGTAGCTGGACCGCAGTGTTACTGCCCCTTTAAGGCAGGTAGCGGTGATTTGCTCTGCGCCGGTGCGCCAGAGATGTTAAGAGTTATCCTCTTAATTTGGGGCGATCCTTGAGCGTTTCTTTCTCTCCTCCCTCCGTGACTACGGTGTGGTGCGTCTCCATGATGAAGGAGAATGTTCGATTGAAAGTTACGAGAGAAGCGATTAAAAGAAGAAGATTGGAGAACGATTAAAATACAGACAACAGAGGACCAGGGGCTTGTGTGTTCAAGTTCCTGTAGGGCTGTGGTTCCGTTTGCTGCCGTCGTCCAAACGACGTCCAAAAGTTGCCCTGTTTTTAAAAAGAAAACAATTTGTTTTTTCTTTTGTTTTTTTCCTGAGATCTCAGAGTTTATTTTGAATGTGAAATTGTGGTGTGAATGTGTTGGTTGATTACCAGATTTTGATAACTGTGTTTCTTGGTTATTGTCTCCAACTGGATTTCAATATTTCATTGTTTTTTTCCCCCAATATTGTGATGGTAAAGTCCCTATCTTTGGTTTAATTGATTATAATTTTTTCTGAACGTCACTGCTCTTCATCGTGTGTTTTTTGGGGTGGAACTCACACATCTATTCCAACCAACCGGTAATAGAAAGTGTTACAGGAGGATCTTTGAAAAATGCCTGGAAGGCAATTGGACGATTTGCGCCACCAAGAGGAACATAAACAATGTTTTTTTTTATTTTTTTAGTGATCTGTACATCCTTGTACTCCTGTGATTCCATAGTCCAATCTAAAGTATTTTCAATCAGTCCTTTGAATTCCATGACCGATCGGCTTCTTTGTCGATGTGATCGGCTAGCCCTTCAGAGTCAATGCAACAGCCCTGCAAAACGCTCAGCATAACCTAATCTACTGACGTACAAGTTGTACAAGCCTGAATTTAAAGGGTGCTGCTTTTGATTGTGTTGGGATGCGTCTGCAGGTGGATGGAGAAGATCCCTGAAGGCAACGTCAGACCTGTGTTTCCTGCGCCGAGCAGCTGCTTCTCTCAAGAAAAGAAAAAGCTGAGTCACAGCAGCCGAGTCTGAACTCTGAGCGTGAGTGGGGGAGAAAAAATGCATGAGGAGAAAAACGGTGAAATAAAAACATCTGTCAGCCAAAGTGTGAGCAGGAAAACTAGTTCTAATTTTTTTTTTTTTTTTTATTCCTCTGCACTTGTGACGGGTTGATAAGTTCATGTTCGGTAATAAACTGCAGTGTTAAAATGATGTTTGAATAGTGTTAGAAAGAACAGATGTTAAAGTAGTGAGGTCATTCACTAGTGGGATTCGCTTCATTTGTTGAATATTTTGTCCTTGATTGTTGTTTTCATCATTTGAGTTGCATGGGTGTGATCGGTGATCCGCACGGCGATCTGAATCCGGGAGTTTGCGATCGATTGTGTTTGCCTCCACCCACAGTACCCCACCTAACTCATCATTTTGTTGTGCTGCATCACTAAAAAAAGCACAGGCAAACCGCCCCGCCCCTCTCAGCGCCGCCCCACCCCCTCTCCTCACACCCAACCCTCCCCCTCCCCCTCTCCACCCTACGCAAAACATGCATGCGAGCTGACATGCACATATGCTAATCCTCTGGCTGTCTCTCGCTCAGATCACACACACACACACACACACACACACACTCCTATCAAAGTGCATATCCAGCAGCATCTGTGAGTGGGAGCGAGCAGCAGGGTGGCGAGGAGTGTGTGTGAGAGTGTAATGAACCCCCACGGAGCCAAGAACTCTGTGCTTCGGGGATTGTGTGTGTGTGTGTGTGCATGTGTGCGTGCATGTGTGTGTACTGAAACAGTGCGATATACAGCTCTGTTGCTGCTACGAGTCCACACGTCCTCATGACTATGATTAGAAGTCACATCCTGGATTTATCTCACATATCCACCATCTCCCAGTGAGTCTTACAAAAGTCCTAAATTGAAACGGATTGTTTTTTTTTGTTCGGCATTGTTGAGGCGAGAAAAATCAGAGTTCCAGCCGCTGCCCTGGGGTTAGCAGAGCGGTGCGGAGTGAAGGAGCAGGTGGCATCACAACAGTCCAGAACAGGCAAACACTTGTTTAAATGTTGCAGAATTCACAAAGCAATTTTTTTGGTTTCATAAAGGAAGGTGGCGGGAAGAGTGGCGGGCCTTGGCGACGCTGGAGTTATTCCATCCTGGTGTCGCTGCAAGAGACGCAGGAGCAGAGGCGCCCTACCTTCTCTCAGCAGGGTGGAGTCTGAGTCTGATGTCTGATGGAAGGAGTCCTGAGAGCCACTTGACTCTTATTAGTGGGACTCCAGCTCCTGCTAATGGACATCTACACCTTCACATCAGGAGCCTGACTGTCTTCACTGCGTGCGTGTGTGTGCGTGTGTCGGGTTTGCTGCCCGTTTATCGACCAACAACACCTAAAACAGACAATCCCACCATGAGTTAGGAAATCCCCAAACGGCAACAAAAATATGCCTCTCAGAAGTAAAATAAAACACAGTATCGGCACACACACTCAGCCGTCTCGCCCTGCGGAGGGGTTTTCTACCCACTGTGAGCGCCGAGCGGCCGCCTCGCCTCGCCTCGCCTCGCCTCGCCTCGCCTCGCCCGCCCGCAGGTCAGTTCTCCCGGAATTGCTTTTGATTCCTTCCAGCCGCAGACGGCCGCCGCCTATTGATTTATGCGCTCGCAACGCCGTTCAGTTGCTGCTGCTCTGACACAGCAAACAAATCTCAAAGAGCAGAAGCGAAAAAGGCCAAACGATGAAAAGCCTCAGAACAGAAGCTCCTCGTGTTGCCTCGGGGTCGCTGTCCCTCGCACGCATCGGCGGAGGCTGCTGCAGCTGAGGCCCTGGCTGTGTTTCTACTCATCTACGGGAAGTCAACACATTCCAATCCGCTCGCACAAAGCTGCAGCAGACGGAGTGAATTTTTGCTTTTCTTGTTTTTTCACGTCCTAACAGGAAAAGAAAGGAAAAAGCGGAGCGTGAACGCGCTGCTGGGTGTCAGTGTTCTTTGTGAAGCTGCGAGACCCCGGGCCCAAAAACACTAGGCAGCGGCCCAGCAGCAACCAGATTAAAGCGGAGTCAAATGAAGCGGAAGCATGTTAAATTGCCCGATCGGATAATGATCGCGTAGCGCCCCCCTGTGCACTGGAAGGTGAACGCCAAGATCTCACTTTGGAAAGAAAAAAAAAAAAGACAGTAACTGAGGGATAAATTGGGCCAATTTACATCAGGCTGAGACCACCTGACAGGGAAACTTCCACAATAAAATTGTAATCTTGGTGCCGGCTCCTCTGGAGGCCCTTACAGTGACTGGCAGAGTGGTGTAATGCAGCTTTAATGTAAATGTGGAACATGTAAATGACTTGCTAGCAGTGTGATGAAGGCGAGATTGAGATGTTCCCCCTCCGCCCTAATGGACGTCTGTCTCCAGGCCGTGTCGCTGCGCTGATTCGGTAATTATGTACCAGAGACGAGTCCGTTCCCTCAGTGATTCCATAGAATTTGACTCCAGACAAAGAGCTCACGCTGCAATTAGACTACCGACGCAGTGAGTGACAGCTGTAAATTGTCGCTGTAATGGCTGTAAAATAGGGCGGTTTGGCTTTTAAGAGTAGCAGCAGGGAAAAAAAAAACCAAAAAAACAGGTGCTGCCATTGATTCAAAAGGGTTTTTTTCCTTCTCAAGATAATAGAGGCGACTGTCAGCTTCATCCCACCGCAGCGCGGAGACGTCAACATCACATCCTGTGTGAGGCGTGTGTCGGAACAGCTGAGGAGCGCTGCCTCCGCTCTCTGAGTGCAGGCACAGGGAATGAAAGTGATCCGCGCCCCCCACGTGAAAGCTCCCAGCAACGAGGGGGGAGAACGAGAACATATTTGACTTGACGGATTCCTCAGAAAGAATGTTTCTACGTGGAGCAGCTCCTCCAGACGTCACTCTCAGGTTTTCACTGCGGCGGAGCAGAAGAGCCGGGAGAGAAAGAGGGAGAGCAGCTGGTCCACCGGACCACCTGATCCACACCTCGCTCACTAAGCAGTGTGGCACGGCAGCCGGGGAATGTTACACACGCTGGTGCCACACTTTCAAACCTTTTCAGAAACAAGGAGCAGAAAAAGGGTGGATTTTTACCCCCGACATCTCAACAGGTACACGATGAGATGTGAGAACAGAGAGAACAGCGATTGAATGCTGGTCGCCTTTTTCTACTCAATCATCATCTCGGCCTCACTGCAATTTACTATACAAGAGCTGAAGCCAAAGTGATGCCCTGAACATGGGCGCGAGGCCATCAGTGTTCACAACACAGGTATTCATTTTGCTATCTGGACTTCTGAGGCTTAGCTGCATAATCAAGTGCACCGGGGTTTGATGAGGTGAGCGATCAGTTTTGTTTGGCTGTTCATTGCTGCTGGATTTGAGGCAAGTGTCTGGGTGGGGAACTGGCAGTGCAACTCTTCCACCTCAGCATAATAATAAATGGACTCATTCAAATTCATAACCCCCAATTTGACAATTTAACCAATTATACAATATATGTTCAAATATTTCATTAGTAGCCACAGATGGAGAAAAAAACAGCTGTTCTTCATTTTTGCTTGTGATCATCACTGTGTTTTTGCACTGAACGCTAATATGTGTGATTGAGATACACTGACCCGGCTACTTAGGCTGCAGCTCCTGCAGATTTTTAAGCCTCTTTAAAAACGTATATACCACAGGCTCTTGGAACCAGATTTTCATTAATCCTCTAATCCAATTACTCATAACAAATGACTTCCTCATTCTGTCCATCCAGAGGACAGAGTCATCCGGCAGGCTTCAACGCTGATCCAATACAGGCTGATTAGCACATATTTCTTTCTCTTGACTCGCGCAGGTGAAACAAGACCGTCAGAAAGTGCGGTTCTACCTCCCGTCTCCCCGCGTTACTCTAATCCCATTACGGGTCGTCAGAAGCCTAAATTTCCAATGGCGTCCAGTAATGAGACACAGCTCTCCCCCTCCTGGAAGCAATATTGATCCAATTTGGTATGATTTCCATCTGAGCTCTGGCAGCAGAGCGAAGTCGTCTGGTGCCAAACACACGGCGGTTGGGGGGAAGCGGAGCCAGAGCCGGCGCACAAAAGCTGAGCTCATCTCAATGTGAATGTGTGTTTGACACCGGTCCAGACTGGGACGCCTCCGAAACTTGAACGGCGTCCAGCGACGAGTGCTACTTAGAGCGAGATTACAGGCTGAGTTTAGAGGTTGAACACCGGTTTGGTCGCCCAGACTGCTCGCAGGACGACTCTCCGGTATTGTTGTTGTTATCGTCGTTGGCTGGAAGAGTTTTGTGGAGGAGCAGGCGCAGAGACAAAATGATCAACGTCTCCAAGTTAACACGCAACAGACAAAAGACTTGAAGACTTGATGTGAACTGCTACAGTACAGTGAATTATTAGGTTGTTTTTTTTTTTCAACTAATGTGCTGGCTGTTAAACTGTTAAAGAAACTTGTGCTGTGCAAAATTCCCTTTTTGTAAATCAACTCCCCAGAAACGACAGCAAGTGCCAAAACACGTGTTCTGAAAAAAAAACCAAACCTTTATGATGTCACAAAGAGCCCTGATTCCTTTTTTCAAGTTTGCAACGACCCTCTAACCCAAACATGGTGAAGCTTCTAAAGAGGATCAGTTCAAACTAAAACAGCATGCTATTTATGGGAGGCTGTAAACACAGGGCTAAACGTGCCCTTTTTTTCTCTAGATCTGGAGAGATGTTTAGGATGACTAATTGTGTGAAGCTGCTCGGTTGGAATTCAGGATAGGAAAAAAAAAAAACTGTGACAATGGTCATAATGGGAGACTTCTAATCACGGCGCGGAAAGCAGGTTTATTTATAGAGCTGCTTTCAATTAAAGCTTTTCAGACACGGAGCGAACGCACATCACAGCAGCATCTCTCGCTCTGCCATCCCTTCTCTTCCCAGACGTGCTTTCCGGCCACTTGTGGAAACACTGTTATGCAAATGCGCAGCTGAAAATAAAGACCATTGTGCTGTTTGAAGATGTTCCTTGTTTTCCTCGTTCGTTGTGCCGAGCGTCACTGTCGCGGGAATAATTGCAGTAAAGATTTGCTCATCGTGTGCCGCCGCTCCGTCCAACGTACAGGCCTGTAACCGAGTTTAACTATTGTACAACCAACCTCCATGTCGTCAAAGCCACAGAGCTGCAGAGAGGAGCCAGTTCTGTGAAAAACTCCACGTTCCCGTAAAAACCTCTCACTTCCTTTTCACGTCCAATCAGGAGGCAGAGCAGTGGTGTTACAGTGGCGGTGTTTAACAACTGAACCGACAGCTTCGGCAGGTTTGACTGCTGTTTGAGAATTCACCAAGCCCACAAAAGCTATTCAGGTCAAGTCATTCACAAGTCATAACAACAATATCTAGAACAAACAAAAATATCTCACAGAAAGCTGAAGCAACAGTTTTAATGCAAACACAACGGTAGAGCAGCAAAATTTGATGCCGCGCTGGCAGCTCATCACCTGTTTATATGGCACCTTTACAAAAAAAATGAAAAAGTGCAAAAAGTAAGTGAATTTAAACCAGTAACCACTTGTGTTTTAAATGAATAATACATTTTAGAAGACAGCTGTCAAATTAAAAAACCTGTTTCTCATCAGAATCTCTTGAGGAAACTGGCATCTTTAGATATCCACGCTGTTCCCGACAAATAAGAATATACATTCCAACATTCCAAATGTTAATGTCAATAACTGTCAAAGGCTGGTAAAGTTTTAAAATGATTGTTAATCTGATACTTTAAAATGAGTCAAATAGTATGAGACAAAACAAAGACATCGCCTCTACAGCCAAACGCTGGCGACGTTCTTGGACGGATGCCACCCAGCAGTAAACATTTGATGGCTATAATCTGATTTGTAATCTGCGTTTAAAAATGTAAACCACTTTAACGTTTACTGCCGGCCTGGCTGTATCACCACGTGGGAAACAATGTCATCGAACGCAAGCGACAGCTTTGCAGCCATTGAGTTGGACCGTGTTTCGAAATCCATCTGTGCTCACCGGCTGCATTTGGAGCAGCTCCAGTCGGACGCGTTGCACAGGCTGGATGCAGCCTCGCTTGGCTTCTTTTCATTTAACTAATACTGGAGTGTTTCCAGCGTGACCTGACCCGACGTATTTAAATTCAGTGAGACAGATTTATAACTACATGCATTTGCTGAGAAATCTTCCCCATCTTATAGGGGCTATGCAACAAATGTCATTTAAAAGTCAGCACAAGGGCTTAAGCATTAAAAGTCACTGTTTCAACAGAATTCCTACGACATTATGGTGGTGCAGGAGGACTGGAAACATGTCAGAGTCTGTGTGCGCATGAATTACAGCTGCGGTCCCTGACTTGGAGCTCTTAATCTGAATTTTAAGAAATAAATAAATAAATAAAGCACCGAGCTGTTCAGATGTGGCTGTTTTGTTTCACGCTACCACCACTCCCCCAACAGGCGTTCAAGAGTATTTCAACATGGAACATAGTAATAAAAAAAAAAACAACATTCCAACCTCATCAAGTAGATGGATTAACAGGAAGTTCTGGCTGGCGGGGGTCAAATTATCCCGCAGAGGGAAACTGGTCACTTTGGAAGGAGGCCAAACAAGTAAGACAGTGAAATGCAACTTTGCAATTTTCACAACAAAAATGCAGAAAGGAAACAAAGATTTGCTGACCAAGCGTGCCTCTCATTTTGCACCACATCGGATGCTTTGCACAACAGGTGCTCACCTGGCAGCTGCGCAGACCTCGGAGAGAAAGACGGCAAAGAAGGCAGTTTGAAATGATCACGGCTGAGAGCTAATTAATGCCTCATCGTTATCTTCCTGCAGATGACCTTGACAAGTCTGGACCTCATTGGAAGCACAGGATTGCATCAAGCGCGAGAACCCGCAGCCACGCGATCACCTCTACACACCTACAGTACATGGTGTGATGATGACAATGGGCATGATTGAATGCTTGCAGCAGTTCACTGAGCACCTGGGGACCCAAAAAGCTGCAGATTAGACGAGACAATGTGCGACGGCTCCGATGTTGTTTTCTGGCCCTGTCTAATAAAGGCTGCTGCTGCTGCTGTGTGTGTGTGTGTGTGTGTGTGTGTGTGTGTGTGTGTGTGTGTGTGTGTGTGTGTGTGTGTGTGTTTGTAGGGGGGTGGGTGACGGTTTTGGAGTCCTATTATTTTCACGGAGTTCTGCTCCAGACGGGGATTCGGTGGCCTCAGCCGCAAGCAGTAGCGCCACATCTGATAAAAGTCTCATTGTAAGACTCGGTTGTCAAAAAAATAACTTTCTGAGTGTAAATTGAAATTAATTAGTCCTCCAGAAATGAATTCCGATGAAAGGTTCCGATTGCAATAGCTCACGTGAACAGATCTGCAAGGCTAACTCTGAAAAAACTAAAAATGAAAAGGATGATGTTGTTCCCGACCAGCGGAGCAGAAGATGCAGCGAGTTGATTTACTGATGTAATGGAAAACTCTACTGCCTGCCCTCAGCAGGAAAGAATTGCATTATTTCTCACTAAAAAAAAACAACAACTTTTCGAGGGAGGAGGGTCTTCTCCTTACTCAATACCTTAAGTATTGAGTACAGTGTTTTGTGTTGTTTTTCGCAGCTTATACATTCCTTGGAAAGTGGCAGGCACTGCAGTCAGATATTGTTGCGAGGCAGCAATTAAAGTGCATCACGACGGATAAAACATTGGCAAGATGAGAGGCGGGAAGTTGCTCAACACTGAAACTGAAGTGATTTGCAATCGCCCTGCTTCGTCAGCGACGTTGCTCGTCTCTTCTCTTTTTTTTTTGTCTTTTCAGAAACAGAAGTGCCAGCTGTGCCTGAATTATCCGCGTGCGTCGCCGCCGCGGCAGCTGCGGGGCCGCCGTGAAGCCTGAAAGCGATGCTAATGGACTCTGCCCCTGTTGCTGATCCTTCTTAGCAGCCCATCCCCTGCTCGCGGTCACACATGCAATTATTTGGGAGAGCGAACAACACTGGGGATTGTAAGAAATCCATCCCTTTCCCCCGGCCGCGGACTCGCCTGCACGCTGTGCGGCGGCCAAAGCGGACGTTTGCAATTCGAAACGTTTCAAAAGCAGAACTCCTTCGTTGGTGACGTCACTGATGACCCTGAACGTGAGCAATTTTCCCAGCACGCGTGTTGTCGGTTTGGTGCAGCTCTCCTCCGCCGCGGCAGCTGCGTTGTGATGCTATGTTTAGCACACGGAACGAAGGGAAGCCGCAGCAGTGGGGGGAGACGTCAACATGTTTGTGATGATGAGGAAAGTTGTTGTTTGGTTGTTGTTTTTTTTGTTGTTGTTTTTTCTTAAAAAATGCACTGAAAATGCAAAGCAGGCGAAGACGGGATAACAAGCCCGGATATTTATACACAGCGCCGCACAATTCCAGACCCGCACTTGTCATCTCTCGCACTCCTCCATCTCTCTTCATTTGCTTTCAGGACCCGACTCTGGTTCTCCTCCCCTGTCAACATCCTCGACCTTTGGCTCCATTTCTTCTCCGTCTTCGCCCCTTTTATCTAGCTCTCTTGTCCTCAGCATCCTTTCACTCTCCATCCATCCATCCGTCTGTCCATCTTCCCCCCTCTGCACACACACGTGCACGCACACGCGCACTCTCCCTCCCTTATTCTCTCTCTGGTTTTATTCTGTGATTTAGGTCACCGACTGACTAAAGGACTACACACAGCTGGCCTATAAACCGCTCTGTCCCCCTGCCTCACACACACACACACACACACACACACACACACACACACACACACACACACACACACACGCACTATGATGAATTACAATCTGTCTCCAGAACTAAGTGGCAGCGCCCTGAATAAGGTTTATTTTCCACAAGTGTCACAGTTTGACTTTGCCTATTGTTTTTTTTTTATTTGTTTTGTTTCATAAAAAAAAAAAAATATATATTTTTTTTTATTTTTCTGGGCATTTTTCTTTTCTAATTAATCCTTTTTTTCCTGTTGCAACACTGCGAGATACCTCACAAGTGGTATTTTGGCATCTTAGTATTTGCCCTCTGTGACATCACGAAAGGCTGACTTCAAGAACGGTGCCTTGGGAAACAATTTTAAGGTGGCCTCTTTTGTGTAGAATTTAGAAAGCATCGGAGAAGTGCATTTTAAATGATACGGGACCTTCAAATGAAAGTTCACTATAGGTGGAATTTTTTTCCCCCTTCATGCCGATGGTCGATGTTCTACCATTCGTTTCACTTTGCAGGTAGTGTTTATTCATCAGGGGAGATTCAAACACGGACGTCATTTGTGCTCTGCCTGGTTTTGCTCTCAGTCTCGTCCAACAGCGGCCTAATCCCGCTGGGTCAACAATTTAATGAACAAATTGCCCGCGCACGCTGCTCTCCATTTTCATTTGAATGCAATAACGCGGCCGTCGAATGCGACGCACAATTGCAAATTGCACGTGCACACACTCACCGTGGTGCTGATGAGCGCACAAGGACACACAAAGAGGAGGGAGGCAGAGAGAGAGAGAGAGAGAGAGAGAGAGAGAGAGAGAGAGAGAGAGGAGATGCGCTTAATCGCATAATCTCTTCCCAAATAATTAATGGCATCATTTTGGGTTGTAGCCTCGGCAATTCGGGCCAGTTGGATGGCGGGGGTAATAAAGAGAGACAGAGAGAGGAGCAGACAGAGACAAAGGAAATCATGTGAGGAGGAGAAGAGATGAGAAGATACAGAAACAGGGGGGTCCGTGGGTGGTGGTGAGGAGCCTATTAGCGTTTGCATTGAACTCGGCTTTCATCATATTTCTCATTCCGAGGCACTGAGTCTGGCTGATAAACAGGAGATAACGGCTTTAATTGGACTTGGTTGAGATAACCCAGGACCAGAATAGAGAGGGAGAGGCTGCAGCGCAGGAAAGTAAAAACTGTCAAACCAGCAACTAGTTTGGAAATTGTCAGTAGATTGCGCAACGTACACATCCGCTGTCCGCACTAACACCCGACTCTTTCAAACAAAAAGCAAAAGGGCAAGACAGAATCTGTCATATGATAATCAAGGTTTACTCAAAGATTTCAATACTTTAAAAATATGCCTCCTCTGTAGGGATAGAAAATCATTTTTTTCATTATTTCACCTATATATATATATATATATATATATACCATAGAAAAAAAAAAAACAGGGCTCATTATCACGTTATAATGTAATAGTTTCACGTTTTTATGTGATAATTTTCGCGTTATAACGTGAAAGTTTTTACGTTATAACTTGATAGTTTTACTTATTAATACTACTTAATAAAAACAAACTGACACGGCGTATGGACAGTTTAAAGATCAAAGTCAAAAACTCGTTCAATCGGAGTGTGAAACTAATCACAGCGTCGTCATGGTCAGCCGTGTGAAAAGGCAGGAAGCTGGAGCAGGTAGATGGGGAACGACTCTTCAAAATAAAACTGGAACTACTAGAAATACAGAATCATGTGGCTGAAATAAAATTCGGATTGATCGGACTCAGCACTCAGGCTATTATTATTATTATTATTATTATTATTATTATTATTATTATTATTATTATTACTGAGGGTAATTCACTCCAAACTCCAGCTCCGGCTCGTCACGGGAAATGAAATGAGCTGATGATGAGAGCAAATGTGAATCGCACACACGAACGGAGCGGAGAGACTAGAGGAGCCGTAAACGCGAGAGCTTGAACACGAAGTCAGCTGTTAGATCAACAGTTACACATCAGAGGAGGAGAAGCGGCTCTACAGGAGGCCCCCCCGCCGCCGCCCCTACCCGCACCCCCACCACTACATCTCCACTTCCTGCCATTTCTTTCATCTCCTGTCATCCTGCGAGGCGCGTCCCCGCCGAGAGGCGAGGCTCATTATTCATGCGCGCACCTCGCTGCTTCTCATTCACACAATCAAGGCACGCGCCGGGCAGCTGCCGCCATATGCCATCCTCTGCTGCGTGTGTGTGTGTGTGTGTGTGTGTGTGTGTGTGTGTGTGTGTGTGTGTGTGTGTGTGTGAGCGTGCGCGTGCGCGCGCTCAGGGAGGAGGGTCTTCTCCTGCAAGTTGCTCTGCAGTTATTGACTCTCTGTCAAGCATGAATCCCCCCCTCTCTCTCGTGCACACACACACACACACACACACACACACACACACACACACACACACACACACACACACACACATTTGTCCCTTTGTCATTGACCTCCAATTCATTTTTCATTCTTTTGTACAGCCTAACATTTTGCCTAAGCCAAACCACAATATAGTCAAATGTATTTTTATGATTTTTCCCCCATTTTCTATTAGTGTATATTTTTCAACATCCTTGGTAGCAGTTAAAATTGAATGTTACATTTGTGTTCAAAAGAGCAGACAGGTATCCCAGTCATCGACATATTTACAAGGACCCACACGCACGCACTCAGGCACACACACACACGCACACACGCACACACACACACACACACACACACACACACACACACACACACACAGAGAGCTTCACCCTCGCCCTGTGTTGAATATGCATCACTGCAGCGTCTACTTGCAGTCTGGACAGATGAGCAGCAGGCCGGTGGCCACCTGCTGGTCTGCCACTCAGGGCCCCTCCTCCTTCTCCCCCTCCATCCACCACCACCATTTTTTTTGTATGGGGGAGTGTGAGCCCTGGTTTGTCCCTGTGTATCCACACCCCCCACCTCTCCCCACCTCCCTGTGGGATGGATCAACAGAGAGGCAAAAGGCCGAGGGCAGCAGGCAATTAGGAGGGAGCGGCGACAGGAGGAGCAGGGCTGGAGTGAGACCAGAGCACCTTATCTGGAAAGATGCTCTCTCTTTGTGTTTCCCTTCCCTTCTCCCTTTATGTAGGGGTCTATCTCTTTGTGATTGCTTGCGCCAGTGTGTGTGTGTGTGTGTGTGTGTGTGTGTGTGTGTGTGTGTGTGTGTGTGTGTGTGTGTTGGTACATGATTTCTCCATTCATCTTTCCTTTTTTTTTACTTCGCCGCTGCTGCTTTTGTTGCCTCTCTCACCCGCTGCGCTCACCTTTTTTCCTTCCCCCTTACACACACACACACACACACACACACACACACACACACACTTGCGGCATTAGTAGAAATCCCCCCAGTCTCAGCATACCCCCTCAACCTCACAAACACACACACACACACACACACACACACACACACTCATAAACAGGCTTCCACTGACTGTTCCCATGGAAACTCACACAGACAAAAAGCTGGCGGGCCCTGCAGGCTCGACGCAGCAAGTAGACTTTCCACGAGGAGTCAGCCGGTTATTGATCCCACAGCTCACGGAGGCCAGCTCAGTGGCCAAACACATGTGCGCACACACACAGACACACACGCACAAGGAGGTCCGGTGCAGTTGCTTGAAATAGACCATCGACACTTAACACCAAGACTGTCCGCTCTTTCTGCACCAATTTGCTTTAATTGTGAGCAGCAACAGACGAGATGCTTCACTTCACTTCCAGGCCCTGATTGTAGTTCAGGCGTGTGAAGTCTTTTTTTTTTTTTTTGGCTGAGTGACGGAAGAGAAAGAAAAAAACAAACAAACAAAAAAAAACAAGGCCAGCTGCAAATGGGACGAGGTTTGCAGTTTGGGAAGACAGCGGTTGAGATCGCTATTACGGAAATCCAACATGAAAACAAACAATGAAAACGTTCCACCCGTGAAATGCCAGAAAACATGGCAGCTGCGAAGGATTTCCCAGAAGGCCCGTGGAAATCTCATTCACAGCCTCTCAGATGTGCTGCTGCGATATGCGTGGAGTCATACAAATGTTGCCTGGCACCGTCCCCCACCTCCCTCCCACACACACACACACACACACACACACACACACACACACACACACACACACCCCTCGACCTTCCTCCGCACCCCCGAAGCTCGCCGACTTTTTAAGAATGCAGATGAAATTCCTTCCCTCCGCCTCCTCAGACTTAATGTGCTTTGATTGCCTCACGCTGCAAATGAGCCGCTTCGTCCTATTTGATAAAATTCGGGTTGAAAACAGCTGAAGTGCAAAGAAGCTGAATTGGTTGCAGTGGAAGTCTTACTTCTGCTTCTGAGCCCTTTTTAGAAGGGAAAGGAAGCAAAAGGATGAACCATAAATTATTACAACCAGTCTGAAAAAAACATAAATTCTCTCTATTAATACAACTTTTCTCTTCTTTGATGAAACAAATTGTCTTTCCTCGACATCAACCAACCCTGCTGTGTTGCTTTTAGATCCGAGTCTCTAAAGGAGACTCCATCTTCCAAGCCTAAATGCCATGAGATAAACTGATTTCTCAGCAGATCCACACTCCATAATTACAAACTCCCCCATTACTCACGTACATTACACAGAATGCAGCTGTCCGTGGTCCTGAAGAATACAACCTCGACTAGCTCTGTCTGGGATCTTTCAAGCCTTGGCTACTGTGTACAGTGATGGCAGGATACTTTTCAGATGTTATAAGAGGGAGACACGATCACCAGCGCTTCTTCCATCGACCTGCAAAGATCGCAGAGGTCACCAAGAGAAGAGGAGACTGACAGAAGGTTTTCGACAGACATGGTAAAGTAGAAAGAAAAGCACAGCACTCTGCTGAAACGAACTGAAAAGTTCAAGCCCTGAAGTTCAAGCTAAACTCCTGCAGATTTTGTTGGATTGTACGTTTCCTGAGACCGGCTGACATCCAGGTGACCGCAGCCTCGCTTTGTAATAGCCGCGGCTCTGTGAAATCGGCATTAACCTCCAAAGCTGGCCTCGCCGCCTTCACCTGTCGAGGTTTCAGAGTGTAGACCGGAGCTTGAAAGCTCTGGATGAGATTATAACAGTGTCTAATGTGATTACACATCAAGCTGAATGAGACGGCTCGCTTTCAGGCACCCCGGCTGCTGCTGCCGCCGCCGCTGCTGCAACAGTTTTACCGTCACTGTTAGTTACACATTAGCTGCAGACGCTGGTGGTTAGCCTCCACATGTCACCTCTCAGCCACTTGTTTTTATCCATCTCTGCTTAAAAGGGGATCAAACGGTTTTCCCAAAGGGGAGCGGTAACATTTCCCATGTTGCGCTACATTCACTGCAGGAATCCTTTACTACTTCCTAATAAAGGCGCAGGCACTAAAGTCACTGATGCCTCACTGATACATCGCCCTTGTTAGGTCCTTCACCACACCACCAACCAGGTGCCTGAGACCACCTTGTTTTTGGCCCCTTCCAAAGTTGCTTCAGGACAAACCAAGCATGTAAGCAATAGGCTGGAAAAAAATACTGAACAGTTGGTTTTTTTTTTTGGGGGGGGGGGGGTAGTAATGATAGTAATTTGGATAAAACAGAAAAAAGATAAACGATAAAGACATGGTAATGTCATAGTTGTAATGTATGTAAAGTATACAGTCCTCTGATGTCCACTTCCTGCTTTTCTTATTTTTCATTGAATTTATAATGTTTAATGTTGCACAGCTTAACTGAGCCCATTAATAAGCAGGGAAAAAAACTGTCCTCTTTCCAAAAAAGAATTGAAAAAATGCAGCTCACATCTGTACACCTTCATCTCCATAATCTGTCTCTGTACTCATCCCTCATCCCCTCCTCTAACTCTGATGTTAGAGCCCCACAGGGTGCTGTAGTAGCTGTCAGTCAATTTCATTTAGTGTTTATAGTCTCTCTGATCCATAATAAATAGCTTTAAGTGGCACAGCAGTCCCTCCTTGCCATCACTCGGTGCCGAGTCTAATAGACGACTTTGTGCGCGGCCTAATTAATATGACCGCTGGCCGGGAATAAAAATGAAGGCGGACATGAAACAGGTACATCCTGGATGTCAGGTCCTTCTAGTGTGGTATTAGCCAGTGAAAAAAAGGGTGAAAAAGTGTCTAATATTAATTAGCCTGTTATCAAAACAGGCATACAGAGTCGTTTTGTTTACTTGATTAGAGTGACAGACTGGAGCAGAGATCTGCCCCACTTGATTGATGCCAGATTGTTATTCGATTCGACAGGCCTGGTTATTTATAATTAAAGACTTTTCAAGGAGCTCTGTCAAGGTCTCCTGCTCCGTGATGTAATCAGTCGACAGCCTCTCCAAAAGCACATCAGATTGAACACTGAACCCCTGGAGGATTTTTGCCCCTCTTTGTGCTTATTGACCAATGATATGAGTCTCGCACAGCAACTGGATCTCCAAGATTTCTTCTTTCTGCAAATCATTTTCACTCAGCGTCAGATTCCACAGGCTGCCACCTCGTTTCTGTTGATGTGATAGACTAGTATGTGACTTCGGTCAACGACGCAGGGAGTCGCTGTGAGCCCAGCTGCTGCTAAACAAACTGACAAACTGCGATACTATAGTGGCTTTTTTTCTCTGCTTTGTCAGTGCGGAAAGGTGTTTTCTTTAGCAACAGTTTCGTTAAACTTCACCGCACAACTCACCACAGGCCATGTGGCTCATGCTTGCATCGATGGGAAGCCCATTAACTGAAGTGTTTCAGCCTGGAGAAACTAGACAAAACAAACCACTTGAATGTGATAGTCATTGGGGTTCATCTAAGTTTTGGCACCCTATTCAATGACAACCTAACACTTTCTACTGGTTCTACATCAGATCCATATATGTGATAAAACAAACTGAGTTTAAAAAATGTTTCATGAAGCCCACTACGTAAAAAAATAAAATAAATAAATCTACTGCAAATTACCTAAAAATATGACAGTAGCTGCTTCTGAATTAAACAAAAAAAGCTGTTTCTAATTTTTTTTTTTTTTTTTAACAAGAAGCAGCGAGATCTATTTACTTGAATACTCATCAGGTCATTTTTTTTATTATTCTATTTGTCTGTTACCAGAGATCCCATTCGGCGTAATTAACCATCCAATTTCCTGGAAAAGGAACTGAAATTACTTCATTCCAGATACTCTCCCCTGGCAAATTCGCTGCTTGTCTCCGTTCTACGCGCCCTGTAGGGCCCGACTCGATTAAAACCCGCAAAGACTTTCAAGGGCATGCAAGGATTAAAGTAGGCTTCATAGTCTGTGATGTGGACTGGGAATCCTCCCCGTGCAAAATATGCTGTGTAATTTTTGTAATCCCTTCTGTCGCCTGCTGATTCTTCCTGCATGCTGTGAACTGCTTTTGTTAGCAAGGTGAAAAATAAATAGGATGAGACAAACTCTATTTTATCGCCGCCTAAAAGGTGTTTTTTTCCCCCCACTGCTACATTGATGGAGATAGTAAACAACTGTACATTACATGCACATTTAAGACTGATACACTGTGACTGTGATTATGACACAAATTTAAAAAAAAAAAAAAAAAAAACTGCTGTTTCTGCAGAACTGAACTTTCACACATTCACTCATGGGATGACGAGCGCGATTTAATTGTTTGATTGTTAGCTGAAATTGAAACAGTAATTGCCGAAGAGTGTTAATTTCCTAATTAGGAGAAACAATACAGTGTTTCAGTTTCACAAATTTTTTGCAGAGGGGGGAAGAGAGAGACTCACGGCTCTAATTTGATTTTTGATGCATGTAAGTCGTGGGCGGCGGCTGAGTGCCCTCGTGCAAGGCATGGAATGATTACATCTGTCGGCTCTGGAAGCAGAGTAATACTTGTCACTCCGCTTCGCACGCTGCCAAGTCACAACTTGTCTAGACGACCCCATCCTCCCAAATGAAAAAAAAAAGCACCCGTGTTAAATCCCATTAGCGCATCCGCCTGTGCCACAATAACCCACATTCCGCCGTAATCGCAAGGACAGAGCGAGTGAACGGCAGCAAAGCCCGGGGACTGGGGCAGCGGGCCGGGTGGAAGCTGCAGGAAAAATTTGCCATGCATTCAAATCTTGCTCCAATGAAAAGTGGGAAATGCATTGTCGAGCAACATATTGCTGTGCTATAAGCCTCTGTCAGAGCTGAGAGTCAGAAAAAAAAAACATGGGAAAACTGATTTGGAAACACACACACACACACAGTGCGATGCTGCTGCACTGCACAGCACCAAACTAACCTAAATAGTGTTCAGTTTCCACCCTCTGCTGCCTTAATCTACTTATCTCAAACTTAATGCACCACCAATTTAATCTGTTACTGTTATTATTAAATTAAGAAGGCATGAGAAAAATATCATGCATATTAACTAACATTTGGTGAGGTGCTAGAGCTTTTTTTTTTTTTTTTTCAAATGTTGAGAAATGTGTAGCGCGAGTGTCATCGTCTTCTCGCAGCTCCGACAGAAAACAGTCTTTCACAACTCTTCTGACTTATTTTCTTACATATGCAGGTGCAAATTCGGCCTATTTCCCAGCTGTTAGGACCAGTGATGAAAATAAAATAGCACACGAGCACACTGCATGCATGTTGCAAAGATACTAGTGAAATGTGTGTGTGCATTCTTTGTAGGGAAAGCTCACATTTTGTTGCTGAATTGCATGACTGTTGAAAAATGGTCCTCGGTTGTGTTTTCCAGCGAAGTCCTGAAATTGAACAAAAAAATAAAAATCAATACAAATATTGCATTTTAAATGCTTAAAGGAAAACAGTTAGGGGCAAAAATTTGCTGCGGCATGTCCCAGTGTTGCAGTTTTTACAACACTTCAGTCTTATTCTATGAATTTCAACTTCTGCCAATAAGCACTTATGCTTAGGGATGAAAAATATGACAGAAAAGAAACAAGAATGTTTTTGCACATTTGTGTGCAATTTCGGAAGGTGTTTCAGGTCATTGGGTTGATTGTGTTGCTGAATTTCATTGCTTTTGAAAAATGGGCCTTGGTTGTATTTTTTTTTTCCTGCAAGGTTCTCAATTTTAAGAAGAGCCCAGCACTAAATATTCAGTCAAATCAACCGAGGAGCGAGCAACATATTGCACCGCCATCGTCTTCCAGACGCTCTGTAAGCAAATTCACAGGCTGACACATGTTCACACCCTGTGCTGCTGCAGCTCTGAACTAACTTTCAATGACTCTACTCTGACTCACTCTGTTTCTAATCAACTTTGGCCGATATTCGCAGCAAAATTTCATTTGCTCCCATTGCTGCAAGAGAAACAGGGATATTGCAGCTAACAGTAATGAGCTGAAATCGCTCAGCGTGCCTGTTAGGGAGTATCCTCCGTGAGTCTGGCCACCGTCACAAGGGCTGGTTTGTCACACACACCTGCATTGCGGTGCGTGGAGTCATGGTGACAACTTGTCCTTGTAATTTTGGCACAAATATACAACAAAAAATACTGAGTGTCTAAAGAAGTTAACAAAACTCTCTGTGCTGCACCCAGAATATTTATCGAAATAAACTGCAATCTCAGTTGGTAAGAATTAATCCGACTCAAGATACGGACTCTTCAGGCGGTTAGAATAAACTGCCATCCAGGTGCTTATACAAGCGCTGAAGATACTGATTAAAGATACAAAAAGTGTGGTTTGATATTCAGCTGTGAGAGATCTCCCCACATTCATTTTTTGTTTCTTTTAATGCGGCACACACGTACCCACACAAACGCACAGGCAAGACAGGAGACGAGGGCAGAGCAGAGCAGCGCAGAGCGTGCGCGGCTCGGTCACGCACGGCTCTGATTTGGCTGCCTGTGTGGCTGCTGATGCGCGGCGTCCCCGGCTGACACGCCTCGTGCGTATCTCCTCCCATCAGCCGCAGGAAGGAATATCGCATTCAATTCCAGCCGTGTCATTACAAAGAGAGAGAGAGAGAGCGAGAGAGAGAGCGAGAGAGAGAGAGAGAGAGAGAGAGAGAGAGAGAGAGAGACTCCACCCTGCAGCCACTGGGGGGAATAAGTTGCGGGATTGTATTGCCTTACATATTTGCCTAATGGCGCCCCAACCAACTAGAATCAGGAAATGAATGCGCACATCTAAATTGAGTGAAATTGGGACCGTTGCTGGATTGCGCGCACGTGCTGAAACGAACCACAGCTAATCCCCATAATAAATGAACGTGCCAATACATGGATCTCCAATTGGACTATAGCTGCCTATCCATATGTCTCCTGCTGATGGGGTTAAAAAAAAAAAAAAAAAAAAGATCTCGCGCGCGCGTGTGTGTGTGCGTGCGTGCTCGCGTTAGTCATAGACTGAACGGGAGATGACGTCACTTCTACCAGAGGGTTTACATCAGTGGCGTGTGATATACCGGATAGAAGATGATGTCACGAACTAAACTTGGCGCCTGATCGATGATGTGCTATCTTTGGATTATATTGCATTTAAAACATGTTGCTTTTATTGAAACTACAAGCCGATTTGTGGTACCTATATCCCCTCTCTCGCCTTTGACCCTCTGGTGTATTTTGTGAGAATATTGCTGTCATTTCTTTAAGAATCAGGCGATTTTTATTTCTTTTTTTGGACGGTGGGGGAGTGATCTCTTACTGACCTCAGGTGAACAGTGACACACAGACCCATTTTTCACTCTCAGCTGTTGGATTATAGAAGGGGATGAAGGGGTGATTGTGTAAGAATCAGGCTGCCCCTCTACACCACCACCTCCACCACCACCTCGTCCTATTCCAGTTGTTGATATGGCTGCCGCCGTGGGTGCTGCCTAACGGACCTGCGCACCGGAGCCAACCATTATGAGAGAGAGAGAGAGCGTGTGTGTGTGTGTGTGTGTGTGTGTGTGTGTGTGTGTGTGTGTGTGTGTGAGAGAGAGAGGGAGGAGTGAGAAGGAGGGGGGGGGACTCAAGAGATGTGAGCTGTAGGGGGAGGGGTAAAGGAGGAGAGAGGAGGAGAGTCTGACTGTGTGTGCGTGCGTGTGTGTGTGTGGAAGGAGGGATAGCCTACCGCCGGGCTGTGTCGCCACTGTGTGTGTGTGTGTGTGTGTGTGTGGGAGAGAGAGAGCGAGAGAGAGAGACAGAGAGCGCGCGCACACACTCAAGGGGGCGAGAGTGTGAGCCAGCCAGCCAGCCAGCCACTCAGCCGGTGCGAGCGCGTGAGCCATGTTGGATGCGAGCGAGCGCGGAGCGGAGATGCTGTAACGCCCAGACCTGCACCTGCCGCGGAGCGCAGCGGGTAGATGCAAACTCTCCGGGCCGACGGAGAGACGGGGGTGCCTGGGGGAAGGTGTCGGGCGGTGCCGGCGGTCCTGGAAGTGGCCAGCTAGCCGGAAGCGGAGGGAGGGAGGGAGAGAAGTGACGAGGACGGGGAGACGCGCGAGAGAGGAAGGAGGAAGAAGACAGACTGAGGTAGAGGGAGGGAGGGAGAGAATAGGCAGAGGTGGAAGAAGAGGGAGAAAGGAGGGGAGAGGCGAAGAGAAAGGAAGAGACTAAATGGCTGCACCGCCACCGGGCTTCACCCCGCTGCTGCTCTCCTCTCTGGCTCTCCACCTGCTTCTCCTCGGCCCTTTGTTCGTCCTCACACCCGGGACGGTGAGCGCAGGAGCGGCTTCCCATCCCTGGAGCGGAGACGCCGGTAAAGTGAGGCGGCAGCAGCAGCATCCGGAGCAGCAGCAGCGGTGGTGCGTGGAAGCAAGGGAGTCGCCGAGGGGCAGCTGGAATGTATGCCCGAGCAGGTGGACAGCGCAGCGGATACAGACTGGAGGATGCTGGGGGACTCTGGGAGGATATTACCGGAATGGAACGAGGAGGGGGACGCAGGAGGTGAGGCTGAGAGGAGTCGGGACGCTTTGGAGGTATGAAGCCGGCACATCACCACCACTTCCTCCTCTACCTCTTCCTCCCCCTCCTCCTCCTCAACATCGAGGTTCTGGGAGCAGCAGGTCGAGGTTTGATGGCGTCGGCGCAGGGGAGGGATGGAGGCTGAGGAGGAAGGGCGTTGTTCCCCCCACTGTTGCACCTGCCTTCGCCTCCATGCCGGTGCACAACGGCAAGAAGCGGGCGCTACAAAGGACTAGAGCGTGCGCGCAATTGTGGCCGGCGTCGAGGCCACACCTCGCTAAACGTGGCGCCGCCGGAGCCTTTGTGAGCGCCTCTGGCCTTTGCGGGGCACCCGGAAGTGAAGACGGGAGACGTGGAGAGGAGGTGCGCGAGAGGGGTGGCGGCGCGCGGACGCTCCCCGCTGCTGATCGGAGCCCCGACAAATCTGCCCTCAACCCGGCCATTAACTTCTCACCTGAGACATCTGACCGGAAGCCTCCGAAATCCACTTTTCCACGTCTTTCCCCCTCGACCAACAATTTGGATGCATCAGACCTGGAATGCATGTGCCGTTTGTCAACTTGCGACGCTTTCCCAACCAGATCCACACGCACAAGTCACCGTCGCGGCGAGGCAGGGGGTGTTGGCGAGGTCTCGTTGCTCGCGAGGAGGAGGGCTTGTAATTGTTCTCATTTGGCCAGGCACAATGTTATCGATCCAGGCAGAGTCAGAGTGGGGGGTGATGATAGCTGTTTGACCAGCCAGTGCAGGAAGACAGATGAGAAGGAAGCGGGCAGATGCGGGATTAACCCCGGCGTCGTGCCGCACCTAGTTTGTTGCGCGCCTCCTGCTCTTGACGCGCACGCCAAGTATCATTACCGCGCCATAGTTGCCGTTAAGGGGAGGGACGGAGATGAAATAAACGAGGGCAGTGGTGTAAGCGGGTGGGGGATGTGTGAAGGCAACAAACACATTAATTCGTCCCATTATGCCGGTAATTATTTGGCTTTGCCGATTCTGACGTCCCTGTGTGCGGTTGATAATGAGCTCCTGCAGGGGAAACCGGCACCCGAAACCAGCAGCCACGCATTTGGAGAGGGCAGGGAGGTAACCGGTGGTGGCTTTGCTTTGAACGCTGCAGGGGTGGGGGATGGATTTTCAGCCGGCTTTATGGTCCCGGAGGGAGGCGTAACTCAGAGGGATACCCCCATTCAATCCACCTTCAGCAGCATCAGCGAGATTGCGTCCAGAAATATCACACACGCCGGCGCCGCTCTTGAAAAGCACACTGACACCCGAGCAGGCGAAAACAGTGCAAAAAGTGTAGCTCCACCTGAACCGCCGCCTCGGTTCGCTGATGAAGTCAGCGCAACTCCCGGCTCCGAGACTCGTGGTGACTCAGGCTTTTTCGCCCCTGTTAAGTTTGCAGCTGTAGCGCCGGCCGCGTCTCGTCACGCAACGGCAGTCCCAACACGTCCAGGCACTGATGAGACAAACCTGACCGCAAGGTGGGACGAGTCTGCCCGCCCGCTTTCAGCATCGCCGCGACACCAGCGCGTGTTTCTGTGGCGCCAATTCAACACCAATAGTAATAATAACAATAACGCAGAGGAGGGGAGAGATGAGGCAAACGCTCACGATCGCGGCGGTGAAGAGGGAAAATCTCCTTGGCGCGACCGGGCAGAGCACGAGGGCCAGTGGGAGAGCGCGTGGCGAGATGTTGATCAGACTAGGTGCGCTGAGTGTGCAGCCACCGGGCTCGGGGAGCACACGCATATGCAATTAAAATCTGGCAAGCAAGTGCCATTAGAGCCCGGAGGTGTCAGACAGTTGGATGGGCGGCGGCAGATGGGGGACCGAGGAGAGAGGGATGCAGAGAGGGAGGGAGAGGGCTTTGAGGGGTCCGCTGCTGCTGCTGCTGGGGGAGGGAAATTACAGGTGGGGGCGGGACAGAAAGGGGCTAGGCTGATGGGAGGGAGAGAACCTGGGCTGCAGGAGGAGGAGGAGGAGTGGCAGGGAGAGAGGGGAATAACAAAGGAGGGAGAGGCAAAGGGAGATGAGGGTCAGGAGAGGGGCATCACTAGCAGCACACTGCCAGATAGCAAAAAGGGGAAGAAAGAGAGGCGGGCGGATGAAAGCCGTGTGGAGAGAAATGGTGAGAAAGAGGAGGTGGAGAGACACAGTTCAAGGGAACAGAGGAGTCTGGAGCGACTGATAATGCTCGTAGATGGCGAAACCACTCAGGGCCAAAGGGAGAGGAAGATTTTGATGCCGTGGCCTCGCTCTCGACGCGCAGCCAACAGACACCCTTACTTCTCCCAGCATAACTATCAAGTTCAGGTTGCAGAAAACCAACCACCTGGCACCTCTGTGATTGTCATGTCCGCCTCAGACCCAGATCCGGGGGATGCGGGTAGGGTTAGCTACAGCTTTGCCCCGCTGATGAACAGCCGATCGTCTGACTACTTTCACATTCACCCAGAGACGGGACTCATCACCACCACTCAGATCCTAGATAGAGAGCACATGGACCTGCACTACTTCAGGGTCACGGCGACCGATCACGGCTCCTCCCGCCTGTCTGGCACCACAATGGTGGCCATTACTGTGTCAGACAGGAATGATCACTCACCTATATTTGAGCAGGCAGAGTACCGGGAGACTATCAGGGAGAACGTAGAGGAGGGTTATCCCATCTTACAGTTAAGAGCAACAGACCTGGACTCTCCATCCAATGCCAATATACGGTACAGATTTATTGGTGACATGGTTGTCATTGCTCGAGCGGCCTTTGAGATTGACCCGCGATCTGGGCTTATCACAACGCGTGGAGTTGTTGACCGGGAAACAAACGAGCACTACACACTTCTGGTGGAGGCCAGCGACCAGGGGAAAGAACCAGGGCCGAGGTCTGCCACGGTCAAAGTTTTTATCACTGTCCTAGATGAAAATGACAATGTGCCCCAGTTCAGTGAGAAGCGCTATGTGGTGGCTGTGAAGGAGGATGTACGGCCTCACTCTGAGATCCTACGAATCAGTGCCACCGACCAGGACAAGGACAGTAACGCTGCCGTACACTACAATATAATTAGTGGTAACAGCCGTGGACAGTTTTCTATCGATAGCGTCACCGGCGAGATCCAGGTGGTGGCACCACTGGACTTTGAGACCGAGCGGGAGTACACACTTAGGGTTCGGGCGCAGGACAATGGCCGCCCACCCCTCTCCAATAACACCGGCATTGTTAGCGTGCAAGTGACGGACGTCAATGACAACCCACCAATTTTGTGTCCACACCTTTCCAGGCCACGGTGCTCGAGAGCGCCCCCGTCGGCAGCAGCATTCTTCATATTCATGCCATTGATACAGATTCTGCTGACAATGCCCGCCTGGAGTACAGATTAACTGGCACTAGCTCTGACACGCCATTCGTCATCAATTCTGCAACTGGCTGGGTCACTGTGAGCTCCGCTCTTGACCGCGAGTCTGTCGAGCACTATTTCTTCGGCGTGGAGGCCAGGGATTATGGCATGCCGCCTCTTTCTGCCACAGCGAGTGTTACAATTACAGTGATGGACGTTAATGACAACCGTCCCGAGTTTCTGCAAAAAGAGTACTACGCTCGTCTGAATGAGGATGCTGCTGTGGGCACCAGTGTCGTGACTGTCACGGCTGTGGACCGGGACGTCAACAGTGCGGTGACCTATCAGATAACTGGGGGGAACACCAGAAACCGCTTTGCCATCAGCACAGCGGGAGGCGGCGGGCTTCTCTCCTTAGCCCTGCCTCTGGACTACAAACAGGAGCGGCGGTACGTTTTGACAGTCACCGCCTCTGATCGCACGCTGCACGACACTTGCCAGGTGTACATCAACATCACAGATGCAAACACGCATCGGCCAGTATTCCAGAGTGCCCACTATTCTATAAGTGTGAATGAGAACCAGCCACCTGGGAGCACTGTGGTTGTGATTAGTGCCACAGATGACGACGTTGGCGAGAATGCTCGCATCACTTACTATCTTGAGGACAACATTCCGCAATTCCGCATTGACTCTGGTACGGGCGCTATAACACTTCAAGCAGAGCTCGACTACGAGGACCAGATGACCTACACCTTGGCCATAACAGCCAAAGACAATGGTATTCCGCAGAAATCTGATACCACATATGTTGAGGTCAATGTGAATGACGTGAATGACAACGCGCCTCAGTTCCTCAGCCCCAGGTATCAGGGAAGTGTGAGTGAAGATGCTCCTCCCTTTACCAGCGTGCTCCAAATCTCGGCCACCGATCGGGATGCACACGCCAACGGCCGCGTTCAGTACACCTTTCAAAATGGTGAAGACGGGGACGGAGACTTCACCATTGAGCCAACGTCTGGTATTGTTCGCACAGTCCGCCGCCTGGACCGTGAAAGTGTCCCCTTCTATGAGCTCACAGCCTATGCTGTAGACCGTGGTGTGCCCCCGCAGCGGACCCCAGTCCACATCCAGGTGACAGTCCGAGATGTAAACGACAACGCACCTGTCTTCCCTGCGGATGACTTTGAGGTTCTGGTGAAGGAAAACAGCGCTGTAGGCTCAGTGGTCGCCCAGATCACGGCCACTGACCCAGACGAGGGGGCAAATGCCCAGATCATGTACCAAATTGTTGAGGGCAACATCCCGGAGATCTTCCAGATGGATATCTTCTCCGGGGAGCTCACTTCGCTTATTGATCTCGACTATGAATCCCGCAATGAGTATGTCATTGTTGTGCAGGCCACCTCAGCACCGCTGGTCAGTCGGGCTACTGTACGGATCAAATTAGTGGACCAGAACGACAACGAGCCGACATTGCAGGACTTCCAGATTATCTTCAACAACTTTGTTTCCAACCGCTCCAACAGCTTCCCCAATGGGGTAATTGGGCGTGTACCCGCCCATGATCCTGACGTGTCAGACAGACTGTACTATACCATTGACACGGGGAACGAGCTTCACCTGCTGCTCCTGAATCACACCAGCGGCGAGATCCGACTGAGCCGAAAACTGGATAACAACAGGCCTCTGGTGGCTGCCATGGGGATCACTGTGACAGGTAAGACACCATGGAGGGATAAATGACAGGGAGTGGATGGAAGGCTGTGTTTATGCCATGGCATGTCCGTGTGTGTGTCTGGAATGTTTCCACACAGCTTATTGATGAACAAATGTCTGCGAAAATAGAAGGCCTCCGTGTCTGACTTTGTGTTCATTTTCTTTGCATATTTCTTTGAACTTGTTTCTTTGGCTGACTGAGGAACAAACTGGCCCAGTGGGGAAATTAAGATTAGCATCCTGTGTCATAGACAGCTGCTTCATTTACCTGAGTCCCTCAAGGAGACAGCTCCTGGGAGAAATCTTCTGTGTGAGTGTGCATGTGTTCAGTGGAGAAATATAGATGCTGACAGAACCGTTACTCAGGGAAGATTTACCCCGAAAGAAGTATTTCAGGCAAACAATGAGGAGGAGTTTGATGTCAATCAGCTCCGCAAATACGAGGACGAAGTCAGAGGCGTGCAAGAAAAAGCAGGCTCATAAGAAAAGGTGTTGATGTTAAAGTGTTTTTTACACGGCAGGAATATAATGTATGTGAGAAAAAAACACCCTCTTCCATATTTAAAGATTAGGCATCCCTACACATTTACATAATAGTCAGAATGGTGCAAAAAAAAAAAAAACAACAACTGTGGAATATACATTTTCTGCTTGGAATGACACCTGTTATGAGAGCCATCGCTATCACATGTACCACCCACACTATTTGATTGACAGGCTATCCAGGCTGAGTTGCTATAGCAATTTTATGAGGTTCACAGTTCAGTAGGGAAACAAGGAAGTGCACGTTCCAAATGTGGACAGATTGTGCTGCTTCATATCCCAACAACATAAATAAAAAACAAAGTTATAGTTTCTATGTGTAACTCCATGTCCACCACATACTTTTCCACCTGGTTTATTTGCACCTCAGCTGACAACCGGGACTTTTAAAATAAATAAATAAATAAATACATTTCTGACTAATTTATTCCTGCATGCATGTTTTTGGTATTTTCCAGGCGTGTCCATACAATGACAGCCCAACAGTCTCTTTTTGCTGTCAGAAATACAAATAATAGTGGTGGGGTGGGGGTGAGAGCAGCTTTGTGTCTTTGAAGGGTAACATCGGGTTTGTGTTCTGTTTGAGAGCTCTAATGGAGGAGTGCTGGCTGGCTGGGGAGCGCGTGTGACCTGCTACCCTATATACACTGCTTTCATGTGACAGAGTGATTGAATGAGTGAGTGAATGAGTGCCTAAGTTGAAAAGGGATGGTTCACTCCAATACTGTAAATCTCTATTCCATTCCATCTTTATACCCATCAGATTTGCTTTGTGTGTTTTATTGTTTTGTTTTTGTCTGTCTGCCTCATAAATATGTCAAGATATTTGTGTTTTTACTGCAATTATTCAAGTTTCACCTTATTCGACGTGCGCAAGTTACCCAAAGAAAGATTTCGACATAGGTCATAAATAAAAGTTTGAGAGTGTGCAGAAGTTACATGAGATCATTAAATCAATTGTAGGAGTGTAGCTTATGGTTAAACTGATGCTTTGTTGGACTCTCCACACGAGGTGGTCCTAGGCGTTAGAAGCCATCACCTGACTAGTTTGTGATGTCTTCGACCTTGGAGATGTATCAGCACTGTTTGTGATGTTACAAGAAGCTGATTTCAAGGAGTGTGCCCTTTGGCACAAAGCGTCTGTTAGGTGGAGCAAACAAAAGAAGAAAAAGATGGAAATTTTCTCACCCCTGGTTGCTTCACTGACAGACTGGAGACACTTATGGCTGTTTTTTTGCAAAAGTGTTTTGTTTTTTTTGGTTTTTTTTTTTTTTTTTAAAAAAAACTTTAGTGGCATTAGTTCAAATATAAAACATTATATTTGTTTGCATTAAGTAGTAAGTGAACTGTGGTCCTGAAAGTTGGGTTAGTTGTCGTGCTGTGTGTGTGTGTGTGTGTGTGGGAGACCCCCTGCCTGGCATAAAGTACACATGTACATATCGTTCTTCCAACCTTTTGTCCCCATCTGTTTCCTTCACTCGGCTGTGTTGAACCCGACATGTAGATTCATTTCCAATTATTTGCCCATTTCTCTCTCTCTCTCTCTCTCTCTCTCTCACTGTGAAACCCTGTGATTCGCTCTCTCTCCCTCACTCCCTATCACTCCAGGATGTGACAGTCATGAGATTATAATGAAACAACAGTCAGCGCGAGTCAGCCTCGGAGCAGAGCTGTCACTTTCGTTGTGAGCTGTGTTGTGTTATCGCCGACTCCCCGTCACGTTCTCCTCCCCTCTTTTATTCAAATGCCCATAAACTGGCATGCTGGCACTTTATGCGTTATTTGCATCCGTCTTTTCTCCACTCCTTCCCTTCTTCCATCCATCTTTGTGGCCATCACCCTGTTCACTTTTCCCACTCTGCCCTTTTCCTTTCTCTGTTCTCCGCCTTGCCTCTTCTCTAATCCTCTCACAACTCTCACGGGCAGCCTCCCTTCCACGCTCCATTCTTCTCAGCAGCGCTCCTCTTTCCTTCTCTCTGCTTTCTTTGCGCCGCATTTCCTCCCTTGAGTGTGTGTGTGTGTGTGTGTGTGCGTGCCCATGCTTGTGTTTGTGTATGTCTCTTGTTGTGTTCTTGGGTGAAGCCTGAATGCATTGTGTATTTGTGTGGCTCTGAGAGAGAGAGAGAGAGAGAGAGAGAGAGAGAGAGAGACAGAGAGACAGAGAGAGGGAGAGAGAAACATTTTCCCCATATGTGCTTGTGCATGATTGTCGTGTCTTTTTTTTTGCTCACACGCACACGCACACACACACACACGAGTGTGTGCTCTCAGGTGACTCCAAGGCATTGCACTCGAGGCTGCATTCATGTCTTCCCAATGAATAATATCTACCCGTGGCAGAAAGTGGCAGGACTACACTCACACCCATTTTCTGCTTGTCGGGCTTTCTTGCAACTCTCACTTTGTTCCACCACTACTCTCTCTCTCTCTCTCTCTCTCTCTTTCTCACTCACTCTCTTGAGCTCCTCTGTCTTTCCACTTCCACATGACTCTGCTGCTACTGTGTTGATCCTCAAGATGATTCAGTCATTTGTGGTGCGCGCAGATTAAATGCTGCGGCCAGATCTCGTGTTGCCAAACGGGGCTTTTGGGGGTCGCTGCATGGAGCCAAACGATGAAAGGGAATCTTTTAGTCCAGTTCAAGGTGCCCTTTAGCTATGCAAACCTCCCTTATTGCTCCGGAGGCCAGCAGTACAGACTATGGTTAAACTGGCCGTCTTCCAGCTCTGTGTGAGTGTGTGTGTATGTAAGTTGGATGGTTGCGCGGGGCCTTTCCCTGGATAGATGAAGGTTAGAAAGGTTAGAAACAAAGCCTCTTCACTCAGGAGACTTTTTGACTTGTCACAATACTTTCAGCGTGCTTTTCAATTTCAAGGGCAGTCAAACAGCTTGAACAACACAAACTCTGAAACTAAAGAAGACAGATAAATTGCAGTCTGGTGTAATTCTCAGTGCTAAAAAAAAAAATCTGTTCGCTGTCAAAAAAAGGCCCAACTATTAATTTCTCTTCTGTGAAATTACATTTCTCCACATTTGTTTAGTTGCTTTAAGAGATTGAACACAATCTGATGTTCAGGCATTTGGTCAAAAGCATGTTATCACCTAGCTTAATCAGCTGAATGCTGAGGGCAGGATAACCTGAAGAAAGCACTATTTAATGTTCGCATCTCTTGAGCCAATTAGCTGCAACACTGTCAGCTTATGTTGGGTTTCTCCCAAGAGGAACAACCCCATAACATTTTCTTCTTTAAGCTTTAAGATTATTGGATCTGTTCTGGTGTATTGGAACAATATGAGGGCAAAACACTCTGACTTAATTATGTTCAATTGCTAATATTATACTATTGATTGGCCTCACTCGGAAGGCAATTTGCGCTCAGCCGTTTGGAGGTATTCATGTGATTTGTAGCCCCTCAGCGGCTCTACGGTGGGTAGAGTGGAGTGTTAAGTGGGTTAGTGTTTCACTGATATGACATCATAGCTTCTGACCGACCTTTAAATGATACAATTAAAGGTTTCCCAGTGACTGGATTGAATGCCGAGAGCTGATTCAGTGGGGCATTTCCCACACAAAGTTGAAAAGTTTGACTGTTTCATTTTAGAACTTTGAAAGTATAATAGTCAAAATAGCACATAAACACTGAAGTTTTGTTTGGTCATGTTACTTGAGTGTTTGCCATCGGTCTGTTTGATCCAGTGCATCCACTGCCTGCTTTAAAAACAAAACAAAACCAGAAAACCAGAGAAGAACTCGGACGAGGAGGATGTGGGCTAAATGTCAGCAACCAGATTTAATGTCAAGTTGTGCTAAAATCCGCAGTCCTGCACTGCTGTGACACATCCACCAGAAACTCATTAGGTCTTCAATCGATGGCATATAAAAGTCCTCTAGATGGACTCTCTGCTCTCCATGTGCACGCACCACTTAGCAACCACGACCTGCGTGCACCCAGAACAAACTTTATGACCACGGCGGGGGAAAAAACAAACAAACTTCAGCATCCTATTAGACACCATTAGATGCACTCTGTACATCTTCAGCCTTGCCTGATGCCCGGTGTGTCTCTGCTACCCATCACAAGCTAAATGCTTCGGACCGAGTTTGACACAGTTTCCGGCCCTCAATGGAGCAGAGGGACAGATGGCACAGTCTGCTAAGAGTCCTATTACCATTATGCTGCTGCACGGACTTAAAATTTACATTGATTTGTTGCATAATGAAAAGGTTAGGTTAGCATGCATCCATGTTGTCCCGTGTCTTCTCTGTGTCGTTTTGCTGTAGTTTGTGGCAGATTCCAGGTATGGGATGAAAGTCCACTTTTATTTTTTTATTGTCTTTTTCTCCTTTTTTGTCTGGATCAATCACACTGTGAAGTGTTTGATAAGTCAAGGCCTGTGTATAAGGGAATAAAGGACTCTCCCTGCGGATTTAGTTAATAACCACTTGTTATATCATCCTGGATGGATCAAAAGCTTTAGAGCTTTGACGCTGCCATGTGTCCTGTCTGGAATTTATTGAAATGCAAACCTGAAAAGTAGTGTTTTCTCTTTTCAATTGTGAAGATGGAACTTTGCCTAAATCCTGTGGACTTTAGGGTCCAAAGAATGTGGGAAAAACATGAAGCTGCTTTTCAAATCGCAATCAAGCAAGCCTGATTTTTCATTGCCAGTTTTTTGTTTTTGTTTTTTTGCAACCGAGCTGCAGCTTAGGCTTCGTTGCTTTTTCTAAGCATGAAATTCTACCCCGTTGTGCTAAAACTGTTGCTACTAACGCTAATGTCACCATAGTCCCCTCCTAGGATTTTCTGTCTTCTTTGGCTTCTAGTTTTCTGGTTTAGTCAGGACACAGGATGCTGGAATGTTACGTAAGAACAGCTGCTAAATAAGAGGAAGTGAAAGTGCTTTCCCCTGGCAATTAGCAATACGACAACTGAAACTGAACCGAAATCCGCAAGATTGCAGATTGACAAAGAAAAACAGCCATGCACAGCGTCATACCACCCGGCGTGCACACGCGGTCCAGGCTGAACGCGTCGCCTAACGAGTTGCTGTGACTGACAGGATGGCTGCAGGGGAAAAGGTGATAAATAAGGTGACATTATGGAAATGGGAACGTCTCGCCTTGGAAATTTGGCCATGGTGGGCTGCCGGCAGTGAGCATTTCCGACGGAAGTTTTTCATAGTGTTGACGGCATGACAAATTGGCGCTCCCTGCTGAGAGATTTGACTTGGTCCCAGGGAGCGTCTGCTGAATGAAATGTGCTTCTCAGCGAGGGTTTAGCCTGTCTTTGGGCACCTGGGTAGAATGTATCCTCCTAAAAGCGTTAAAACAATGCAGAAAAGTGATGCAGCATTAGTCTGGTGAAGTCATTTTTGCGGTAACAAAAGCAAAGGTGATTTACCCCCTTTAATATGTATGATTTACTACTGGCCTGATGCCAGAAGGGTATAGCCTCTGTCTCTTTACACAGACAGTCAAAACAGAGTCATGCATCTTTTAACAAAGCCAAAAAAACAAGTTTTGCACTTATCAGTTTCCCCCCAGAGCTTGCAAATACTCCCCCGCTGAAGATGGACGTATAGAAGTAGCTGCACATTCCACCTCATCCTATTATGTAAACTGAATATAGTGTTGTGTCATATTCTGCCTGCATAGTACATTCAGCTCAGCCTGTGTTCAAATCTTTGCTGGACTCTTTCATAATATATCAACTTTTTAAACAAGCAGGGAAAGTTTCTGTTCCAAGGAGAAAAAAAAACAGTGGCAATTTATGAGATGTCACAGATATAGGGGAAGTGCTTGTTTTGCTCCACTGCAGCATCTCAGAGTGTTTGCTTGGTGCGTTAATCGTTAAAGAATGACATTTTGTCACGCATTTCGTGGTCTAGATTTTGATTCTCATTAGTGGCCGGTGGATCGGATTCGGCATGTAAGAAACAACAGGAAACTTGCTAAAAGCAAATGTAATTAGAGATAGATTAAATCAGGAGGAATAAATTTGCAGTAGAAACACCACTACCGTATTTATTTTAATAATTTAAGTCGACACTCTACTCAAAATCTGCCCACCAGCGGCCCTTATTTGAGCTCTGTGATTAGAGCAAGTCACATTATATGCAGTAGCTTAAGGACACACAGGGGTCCCGGAGCACTAAGAGCCAAACGGCAGATGACCGATGAAAATAAATTTGCTCACAAATAGCGTTTTAATAATTTGCTTGTGCTGGTTGAAGGCAAAATGAAAAACAGGTTTGTGTCCAAAATCAGCCACCAGGGAGCAGCGGGAGGCACAACACGGTGAAAATGAGGGAAAAGTCACTAAAAAAAAACAAAAAAACTGGAACTTCTGGGCTAAATTTAGAATAATGTCATCAATAAATCATCAGCGTGCAAGTTTTGAAGCAGCATTTACATAATTAGTGTACATAAAAATGACCTCAGAGACTGTGTTGCATGGTTATTATTTTTTAGTTCTGTCAGGCTGCAACACCAAAGAAAGATGTTTTAGTGTACAAAATCTCCCCCCGCAGTGAAGAAACAGATAAATAAATCTTTAGGCTTCTCTAGAATCTTGAAGCAAAGACGGAGGATGACGGCGGCCACAGCTGCTCAACGTACAGTATCGCTGAGGTCACAGCGTGGAATTGTGAGGCGCTGTGGATTTGTTTGTTCGTACAATAAGGAATGGAGGTGCGTGTGTGTGCGTGTGTGTGTGGAATTGCGATGTGGGTTAAAATGGGAGCTGAGAGGGTCGTCTGTGTTCGCCGCAAGTTAAGTGTGTGCGGTTTTAATGTAAAGGATTAGTGCTTCTGTTGTAAAAGGGTGGTTTAAACCATTATGTTAGCCTGAGCTGCTGATGGTGCGTGCACGAGTGTCCGTGTGTGTGTGTGCGTGTGTGCGTGTGTGCAGTCTTGTTTCCACTTTGCTCTACTTTGCATTGAGTAAGACAAGCGCTCGGGCCTCGGGGGCAGGGCGGCTTTAAAAAACAAACAGAGCGCAGAAATCAGCCGTCGTTTCCTGAGCTGTGCGTGTGTACGTACGTGCACATGCTCGGTTTTGTAGCAATGCACTCGCGATATTGTTAACGCTCGCATTATTTTGCGGGCGCCGGCGTATGGCCTGCCCTGTGTCTCTGCAGCCACGTGTCTATTCACTCATTTGAACTTGATGTGATGGTGTTTTTTTTCCCCTCACATCGTTGCTGTCTCTTTCATCGCGAAATTTTGCATGCTGCCTTCACAACTTTATACGGTTTGTTTAATGAAGACAAACCGGCAATCAAGTCACTTGTCCGGAAAACCTGCTCACACTTTTGTTGTTGTTGTTGTGGCCCACTGCCTGCTGAGGACTTTTTTTTAAAGGGAGAGGGGAGGAAAAGGGGGATCGAACAAAGTGTGAAATGGGATTTAAACCCATGCAATTGTGGCTACATGAGCCGGCAGCTAATAGGCTGAAGGCACCGTGACAGAGTTCAGAGCAGTGAGCACACAGCTTTTTGTTCAGTCCAAATCCAATTTGACTGTGAACTTTGTATTTTTTTATTTTTTTGCGTCCCAGTACTAACGGCTCCCCCCTAAACTTCCATTTGGGGTTTTCCTCTCTTTTAATCCAGGCTCCTTCCCTCCGAGTTGCAAATGTCACAGTCCAACTCTGAAACATGGCAGTGCCGATGGCTTGTGTGGCTGTGAGCCACGCTGGGACTTGACCCATAGTGGCCCTGCAGTGTTGGCAACCACAAATAAAGAGGAAAAAAAGAAAAGGAAATGTTTTCCCCTTGCTACCGGCAGAGAGAAAAAAAAAATCACCTTTATGGGCTACATGCACTCATTTTTTTTTAATGCAATTTATGCAAGAGTTGGTATTAAATATACATATTTTTATTTTATAAAGTTCCCTTAAAACTATTGTTGAAACCTCAGGGTGTGGCTCATGATGAATCTGAATGAGATGAGCAAGTGAATAAATTTGCTTTGACCTTCAGCTCCACCTCCTCTACCTTGCTCGAGTGCTCAGTTTTGGTCTGAAAGAGATTTAATTTACAAAAGCCACCACAGAAGCATCTCCGAACCTTCAGCTGCTTGACTCGATGACTTTTTCCTTCAAGGAAAAATAAACAAATAAATAAATAAATGCCAGGGCTCTTTGTGATGACCCTTCCGTCTGGGCTGCAGGTCTTTGGTGGCTGTTTCTTCAGCGCCAGATGTGGGGGCTTCTTTCGCTCACTCCCACTTTGCGGAACATTTCCGTCTGGAGCTTTCCAAGGAAACTAGCCCGGAAAAAGCTGTGACATTCAAGACGCTACGAGCGCGCTATTAGTTAGTCTACCTGGCAAGCAGAGATAGCACTGAACTCCCTCAACCCTTTGAAACTCCGGGGAGCGCATATAGCCAGCAAAGCATCTTAGAGCTGTTGAGCCTGGTGGGGAGGGCCAGCCTCGAGCAACCGCTGGACCTCAACCACGATTCCAAACCGGAGAGTTTATTCTTAGAAGCTCTGTGCGTGCCGGCCCCAAGGACACAGGAAGATGTTGGCTCGGAGCCCACAGGAGAGGTGCTTCTCCACGTTGTTATTGACAAAGTGCTTTGTTTTCCAGCTGCACTTAAAAATGCCAAAAGTAACATTCCATTTGTGTCGGGGCTTTTTTTTTTTTTTAGAAGTTTGGAGCTTATTAATGTTTTATTGTTTCCACGCACGCTAAAGTTGAGCTGGAAGGAGAAGCGCTGATGCATTAGTCATGACCGCGCAGCTTATAGGGACGTGATGGACACGCTCTCCCTCCATCGCTCCTCCCCGAGATCCAGCCAGTCCCTCGGCGTGTCTGTACTCCTGAAGATGGATGAGATGTCTCTGGATTTAGTCGAGGGGATGGAGATTTTTTTAATCCAAAGTGACACATCAACCCACCGTAAATCATAAAGTGTTCTGGCCTTGGTGTTGTAGCGATGCTTGTGACAAAAACGTAAAAAACATACCACAATGCAAAAGGACTCAAATATTACATGCTAAAAGGTCTTCCATTCATGGCAGGAGAGCAATTATCATGTCAAGGCATTTACCTGTGTAATATTTGTAGGAGGAGAACCATCAGTCACTTTTATTTGGCTGACAAGGACCAAGGGCTGTGAGGGCCCTGAGTGCTCATTTAGCCTGAATAAATTGTTTTCTCTTTCTGTTTCAATCTCTCCATATGGCTTCACATGAGTGAAAACCTTTGTGCGCGCATGCAGGTTGGCCAAATTAGCAGAGGTGGAGCCACACCGGGAGACCCAATAAAGACATTTTTTGTTTGTGCGCCAGTTCTACTGACAAGATTTTAATGCCCGCCCGGGGCTAAAACGTCTCTGAAAGACTGATAAATCCACAGTTACAACTAAAAAAAAAAACCTGTGAGAATAAACAGTGTGATATTTGGGGTGGAGCAGGAATACATTTGAGTCTGTCGTTCACAATAGAGCTTGGCTGCTCTGCTGGTTGGACATGCCTGCCGCTTTTGTGTCATTATTAAATTGGTTGTTGCAACGGTTATGCGCAAGATCCACTTGCAAACTAGACTTGCCAAGAAATCAAGATTTGCTAAAAGTGCAAATAATGGAAACATCACACGTTTTGGCTTTTTATCAATACAATTTTCTCTTGCCCTGGGGGTTTAGCTTAGCTTAGCTTAGCTTAGCTGAGCAGCAACACAGGGACACTTTGCTTTGCAAGAAAACAAAGAGTGCATGTCTTCAAACAACCACTTCAACATGTACGTATTGTTGTTAGGCGTCATATACACATAAATGACTATTTCTCTTTCAACTGTGCCACAGTGTAGTTTTTCACCAAGAATAGCTCTCACTGGCATGTTTGCGTGGGGCGTATTCCTAGAAGTATGACTGATGGACGTGATGATGTGCTTCTGCCAGCTGCCCCCCCCAACAAGTCGGTGTCAGATTGAGTTCAGCTCCTCCAGCAGATTATCCCCGGTCTTTTCATAGATCCGTCTTATTTTAATGACAATAGCAGATCAGCGTCAATTAAGCGCTCCGTCTTTGCGGCCTGATCCGGCCGAACCGACGACATCGCCGGCTTTTAGCCCCGCATGACAAGACGACGACATTTGTTGCCACGCGTATTACCGCGCGTTACGCTACAGTCCCACTCGCTCCTGCCTGTTTCCCTTCATTCATGTTTGTATCCCATTTGTCTCCATTTCTGCGTATCAGCCCTTTTTAAAACCCCACTTGGTTGGGGCGGGGGAGTTTCCCTCGTCTGGTCTCTCGTATTTCCGCTCCTTCCCCCGGCTGTTCATTTATTACGAGAGGCTCTGGGTTTTTTAGTGTGTATGTGAGTGAGCGTAAATGTGTGTTAGAGGTCAGCAGGGAGCGAGTCTCCTCATAATCCGGTAATCAAACCAGCTGCCACCCGACCCAACCCCCACCCATCCAAAGCTCCCCGTCTTCTTCCCTCACTCCCCTCCTCACTCCTTGCTCCTCAGCCGCCATCGTTTTTACTACCACTGTCTCATTACTCACTTTTTTTTTTTAGTCATTCTGCTGCTTAATTACCAGTCATTCCTAACCCAATCATCAGGCCGTCCTCTCCTTCCCCTCCCTCTAGCTGCTGTTTCATTCTGACGCCATTTATGGGGAGAGGAAATCCGGAAACAAAGGGCCGCTAAATTAGAAAATTTGATCAAGAGAGGAACCCCCCCCCCCATCTCCCCAAAAAGAGTGCGTTTACCAGAGTGTTAGCAACCAAAAGTGAGCATTAATAATTCATTCATTTACAACATAAATTATCATTGATTTTGTATTGATTCATCGTGGCACTCCTTCCCCCTGCTACTCACTCCTCGTCCCCGTGGTCCTCCTCCCTCACGTCTTGCAGTTTCAGAGAGGCCCTCGCTCTCCTTCACCCTTCACTGCTCCTCTCTTCTTTCCTGTATTCTTTCACCCTTCACCCTCCATCTGTTGTTCCCTCTCCCGATTCAGCTTCCTTTTTTTCGCGGCACGCAGCGCTGTTTCCCCATCAAAACAAGCTCACACTCTCCCTACCTCTCTCTCTCTCTCTCTCTCTCTCTCTCTCTCTCTCTCTCTCCCTGCTTTACCATCCATTGTGCTTCGCCGCCTCCACATGCCCCATCCACGCACAAAAACCTCCCCCCTCAGCCGCTTTATGTGGTCACGTATCTTTCCATTGCCTTGCAGCTTATTTGCCAGCTTGTCTCACTAAATTGTTTGAGAATATACAATTTAGCCCGGCGCTGGGCGCGAGTGTGTTTGAGCTTCCAGCACAGATAAAATATGTATTTGTGTTTGCGGTTGAATCAGATATGGCTCCGCCTGCGAGAGGTCGCTGACCCGCTGCGATTCATACGAGCTAGTATTGTAGCGATGGGTTTCGGGGAAGTCTTATTGCATTCGTAATGACGGCTGAATGTGAGGAAATGCCAGCGATGAGAGCTATGGGTTTCTTTTGTCACCTGACTAGAATTTATTGAGGTTGAAACACTGCTGTCACTGAAAGCAGTTCATTTTTTTTCTTTTTCTTTACTTTTTCACCTGTGATCCAATAATTAGAAAAAATACCTCCATAAAAATAAAATGAAGGTATTTACACTTTTTATATGTAACATCACCCATAATCAGAAATAGAAAGAGACGTCTTATGATGCTGCAACAAAATGTTTCCGCACTTATGCTGTACATTTTACTGTGGTAGTTCAGCCGTCCTGTCGACAAACATGTTTTGTGACGTCACCCCTCAGATTAAGATATGGTCACTAAAGCAGCTTTAACTGTGGTTGAATGAAACATCTGCCTCTGGGGGTTATTCTCCCTATGCAACGTAGATGTTCTCTTCACGGGAACCTCTCATGCAGAAAACCTCAATAACAGAAGCTCATCGAACATAATCAGTCAGATGATGATTGGAATGAATGTCAGTATAATTAAAAAACTGCTAGGCTGACTGACACAGATAGAGTTCTTTTTATGGAATTGTTTTTTAGGTCTACAAATAAAAAAGTACTTTAAAATTTTTAAATTACTTTTCTGTAAAGCAGCCTAAAACATTGTCAGTATAGCAAAGCATAGGAAACAGTAGAGCACTGTGATCTTATCACGCCTTTCCCCACTGTGTGATGTTCATCATCTTCTACCTTGACCACTCGGCTCTAGTCTTTCCTAAATCTCTTGCCTTAAAAAGGAAAACTCCCGTACTCACCTTTCCCCTCATTTTCCTCTTTATTTTGTTTTAGATGGCAAGCACAGGATTTCAGCGACGTGCATCCTTCGAGTCCTCATCATCACAGAGGACATGCTGGGCAGCAGCGTCACCGTCCGCCTCCAGAACATGTCGCAGGAGCACTTCCTGTCCCCGTTGCTGGGTAACTTCCTGGAGGGCGTGTCGGCAGTGCTTTCGGTGCCCGTCGAGGATGTTTTCATCTTCAACATCCAGCCGGATCTGGACGCGGCACCGGAGGCATCTTGAACGTCAGCTTCTCGGCCGCACTGCCCGGCGGACTGTTTTTCCCCTCGGAGGCCCTGGAAGAGCAGCTGTACCTGAACAGGCCGAAGCTGACGTCACTGACCCAGATGGAGGTCAGTGTACATTTACATCGACCGCGTAGAATGGGGCCAAACTACAGTTCGTGTTTTGAATTACATGATATGCCCCCAATATACAGTAGATCTATGCAAACATTGTCTCCTCAAGTTTGTGAGAATATATTTTATCCATAAAATAGTGTGATTTTTATCTACTGTAAATGTGATCAAACATTCATTTAAAGGTATAAAAAGTTGAGTGCCCTGCACAGATATGTAGCAGCTGGAACTCTTGGTTACGCGCTGCAACACATTTACAGCAAAAGCAGTAGGGCGACACACTCAACATGCATCTCAGCAAAGCCACTCATGCATGGTGCATGTGAACTGATAATAATGACAATACAGATGCCACATCAGCCGTAACCATATGGCTCCATGCCGCCGTGCACTGATACGACCAGTGTGTTCTCATGGATGAAACAACACACACCTGGACACAGCACATCAGTTACGTGCATGCTTGGGCAACTTCTTTGCACATGATATGTGCTGATATAAGGTAGCTGCAAAAGGCTTAGTGATAATAAAAAAAAAAATTCATGAAAGACGGGAGGAGGAGGAGGAGAGAGCACACGATTTCATACGAACACACAAACACACGGAAACCGCTTTTATTATCTAACGTGTGTCTATTCTGCAAACCTGCTTACAACAATGAACCAATGAGATAAAATGTATGTCAAAAGTTTGTTTTGTGTCTTACAGACTACTAACTGTACACTGTAGGAAATGGGAAAATGTAACCAAACTATTTCCTGACAACTGACATAGTATATTCAAGAACTAAGTGTTTTTCTGAAAAGATTTTTTTTTTTTTTAATTAATTACTCTATGATGTGTGAACAATAAACTAGATTTTAGTTAAAACTGGCCTCTTAAAGTATCTATAGGTCTAAAATGTAGTATTTCAAAGGAAACGCCCTTCAAAGTGTTGACGTGCAGAGGTGTGTGTTCACTAGCCTTAGAGGCAGTACCCTGGGCAAAGTATTCGCAACGTTTATTAGCATATCGACGTAGCACTATTTTACAGACCCAAACTCATTAAACATGCGCTGTGACGGGTAAGAGGATGACGTTATAAAATGTAGTATTTCAAAGGAAACGCCCTTTAAAGTGTTGACGTGCAGAAGTGTGTGCTCACTAGCCTTAGAGGCAGTACCCTGTGTTAAGTATCAGCAACGTTTATTAGCATATTGACGTAGCACTATTTTACAGACCCAAACTCATTAAACATGCGCTGTGACGGGTAAGAGGATGACGTCAAAAGGAGTTTTATTTAAAGTTAATCAACTTAAAACACCGGCAGCAGGGTAACGAACAGATTTAACAGAACTAGCTAATCCACTCGTGGTTAAATACGACCACTGTTTCCAAGGAAGCAATGCTAACCGCTAACCTAAGCTGTTGTTAAAGGCAGATATTTCGACTCTTTTCTTGCATTACTGAATATTTTTTTTCTATTGCAAAAACAGTAATAAAAACATATTTTTACCTGAGTAGCTTTTGTGAAAATAGTTTGAAAAATATGTTAATGTGTTCTCAACATATTTGAGTAGATTTTTTTTTGTTATTATTATTTTTCGTAGTGTTCATGATCTTGCTGCATTAGACAAAAAAGATGTACTTAATTAAATGGGTAATTTAATAGGCTCTTGTTTTTTTTTAAATGTTGTCTTAAGATTCCATAAATTTACATCAGATTATCACTTGCACAGTAGATTGTTTTACTATGAGGTAAATTTTTCTTTGTACTTAATGAAGTCCCACTCCCCAGAGCATAAATTTCATCTGTACAATATTTCTGTATAGTGTTCAAATCAAATATCCTTTATTGTCATTGCAATAATTATAATTCATTATAAATAATTTCAGATAATCAGCTATGGTATTACATTTTTACTCTAGAACTAAAATGTCTTATGACAACATGTTAGTAGTTGCATTTGGTATTTTATTGTAAGACAGAATGTGTGCTAAAAGAAAACTGTTTGCCTAGTGGTTTGTGCAATGGTCAGAATGAGTACCCTGAAGACACTCATGATGAGCGGACGTATGCTTCACAGTGAAAAAAACAGCGTAGCAGAAGTCGACGCCATCTGTGGGATTTAACAGCCGTAAATGACTGTTTACTGCTCAACAGACCCAGAAAAGTTCTAATGGTGTTCTGTTCTCTCTCCTCCTCCATCACCCCAGGTCCTCCCGTTCGATGACAACGTGTGTCTCCGTGAGCCGTGCAAGAACTACATGAAGTGCATCTCGGTGCTGCGCTTCAACAGCTCGGCCCCCTTCATCTCCTCGCCCTCCATCCTCTTCCGGCCCATCCATCCCATTGCGGGGCTGCGCTGCCGCTGCCCGGTGGGCTTCACGGGCGATTACTGCGAGACGGAGATCAACCTGTGCTACTCCAACCCCTGCCTGAATGGTGGCGTGTGCGCCCGCAAAGAAGGGGGGTACACCTGCATCTGCCGCGAAGACTACACGGGTAAGTCTGAGATTCATTGTGTGAATGTGAGTTATGGCCCTGATCAACATGATGCAAAGCTGGGGTTTTGAAGGCTCAAGTGGATTCTGGTGCTGTATATGTAATCCTATTTTTTAAATGATTTAGCTAATTTTGACTTTTACTGTTTGTTTAAGTAGTGTAAAGGCTGAATTAAGTTCATTCTGTCTTTTCTTGCAATCAGAATCAGAATCAGAAACACGTTTATTGCCAAGTAGGTTTAGCACTTACAAGGAATTTGTTGTGGTGTGGTTGGTACTTTAGAGGACAGCAGAAAAAAAAAAAAAGAGGGCAGTAACTATACTAAAAAATATTTAAAAATATACAGAAGGAAGTCAGCTATACAGTATATACACTTCGGATAAGTTACAATTGGGTAATTATTTTCCCGTTGGTTCTTATATCTCAGACAGGTAAAAAACCTTAAAGCATCTGTCTGAGGTATAAGAACCAACAAGAAAGTAGTGTAAAGATTCAGAGATTGGACAGAATCTTTAAGACATTACACTGAAGCATTACATCCACATCATTTGCTGGTGTTAAAAATGTAGTGATATATTTCCATGATCGAAACAAGAGAGATGCAGAGCTTCATAACAGCCCTTTGTTGTAAATAAAGCAAATTTATTGATTGATTGATTAGGACAATTGATTGGAATACTATAGATGCCAAAACATTGAGATATGGAGTCATTGGGCACCATTAGCTCAGACCAGTGTGCTTGGGTGACGTGGCACAAGCGTGATGAGTTGGCTGGTGTTTTGCAGGAGGAGGTTTCAGTGTGCTGGGTTTTTTCCTGTTGTTTCATTCTCACGGTGACTAAACTGAAACTGACTGTCTGCTCCTCGCTCCTTCCCTCACCACACCAACTCTGTGTTTGATCCGCTCTGTGTTTTTCCTCTTTTGTCACGTTGAGTCGAACAACATGAAACCACACACTCTGCCTCCTGGGGGAACTTCCTCCTCTTCAACTCTCTGCCTGTTATCTTTGACACACAAACACACACCCCTTCCCTCCTTTTTCAATGGCAACAGACAAGTTTGTTCCCTGTTCCTCTCTCTCTCACAGACACACACATTTCGTATCTTTCTCTCCTTTTTCCAAACTCTGGACTCGTTTGCTCGTCCTGTCCTCCACCTGCGCTCTGCTGTCTTTTCTGCCCCTTTGAGCAGCAGCAATGCTTGACTTTTCAAGACTATGAATGCAGGGAGGGATTGATGCTACGGTTCTGTCAGTGTCTGTGCGCACGTCTGGGGGTTATTTCACATTTCCTTTCATATTGTATCAAACAGAGAGCTGGTGAAGTGAAGCAACACTTGTCTTTCATGAGCGAGACAGAGCATTTTCCAAACTCCCACCGAGACTGACAGACAGAGAGATAAGAGTGAGAGGGCGGAAATGAGGGAAAGGATAAATCTGAGGTTGGAACGACTGAGAGCGGCAGGAGGGACGGAGACAAATGAGTGTGGTGGAAAGGAAATGTGAGGAAAGTTGAGACATGAGGTGCTGAAAAAGAAGATGATTGGATTGAAATCGAGGAGTAAAACACAGTGAAATCTTTAAAGTGATTTTCTGCAGTTGGTCTGATAAGAGTTAAATGATCTTTCCTCCTTGCAGACTAATGCCACTAATATATGTACAGCTTGAAAAGAAAATATATGCAGGGAATGTGCATGTCAAAGGATTAAACACGGGAAATAACAAGGTTAAGGATGGGATTGAGGGGGGAGGAAGAGTGGACAGCGGCACAGGAGGTGCGACCAAACAAGAGTGGGATGAAAGATGGAGGAAACATGGAGAAGAGACGTGCCATGACATCAGCATGAGCGATGAGGGAGACGGATAAATTCACAGAGAGCAGCACGGAGGCCGGGCTCCAGGGTAGAATGGGATGAGAAGCATCCAGTGGGAGCGAGGGAGCGAAGGGGGCGCAGGAGGTTAGAGGTAGAGGGAGCAGAATCAGAAGGGTTCTGGAGTCGGCGTTGCGTTGCGTGGGCGTCGGTATCTCGTCAACGCCCCGGGCGAGCAGCAGCAAAGAGGAGGGAAAGCTGATGAACAGGGATAAATTGATTCGGCAACGCACAGAAACCTCCAGACATCCCCATCTCTTGCCTGCTGCATCCTTCCATCACCACTGGCTTTAAATTGCTCTCCCCTGCCCTGAAATTCCGTGGCTCGCTCTCACAGGCAGGTGCGAAGCCTCAGGTTGAGATCGAGGCTGGAAACTTTCTACTCCGACTGAGAAATGTTTTTTTTTTCACCTTCAAATAGAAGCTTCTGGCAGACCTTTGTCAGGTGTGGTCTTGTTTTAAGCCTAAGGATAAGCAAAAAAAAAAAAAAAGACAGATCATTTGCTCCATAATTCAGTAACATAAAAAATGTTCTTTTTGTCAGTTGTGGCTAATGATATGAAAAAAATACCTCCAAAATCAATTATCTTGCTGTAATTTTAGAGAAGCAGAAACATCTTTCACTTTAGCAAAGTTTAACGGCTGCTTTTCTTAGTTCCTTCACCACAAAGACATAATCATTCAGACACAAAGAACCTTTGAACACTCGTAACCCCAGGCTAGCGCCTGTTTCGACTGCACAGTTAACCCTGAGATAAGTCAGGCTGACACATTGAACTGGGGTTATAACCACTCTCGGCTCGTGAGAAGCCCACTGTGTGAAAAGGCCAACGGTACCTTTGTGCTGCCGAGATGTGGTGAGATAACAATGAAGCCAGGGGTTGCGCAGCTCGGCATCACATCAGGGTCATGTGCCGTTCAGGGCAGGTGCTGAACACCCAGTTTTAGCCCAGGGTTTAAATTAAAAACCAGATACTGCATAATGTTCAGGTTTGAACTTAATTTATGTGTGAAAGGATCTTTAGATAACCCGTGTTTAAAAGTACCGAGGGGGTCTTCTAGAGAATTTAGACCCTCAGACAGCTGGGATGGACTCCAGCAGCTCTGCGACCCCGAGTTGATCGAGAGTAGACAGACGGTTGGATCTTAATTTGTCTCAATTTAAAATAAAAAAAAACAGCCAAACTACAATAAATGATGGCATGATCTGATTATACTTTACTATTGACTGTTGAGTTTCGTCTGACAGTGTTAATAATTGTCACCAAAGCTCCTATAGAGCAGCTGAATTATCAATGAATCCAGCCTCTGACAGCAGGTTTTCGTTGTTTTTCTGTGGGAGAGAGATGGAGAGCTTTTGGCGAATGGCAGGTCGTCCGTCTTACAGTATATCTACAGTGCAGCTGTAGTTTGCCAGTAAGGGCTGCAGCTCTTCTCAAGTGTTTCCGATCATTTGAAAAATTACGGGGGCTGCTACACACATAATTACACTTGGGAGAAAAAAAAAACAAAAAACAGATCACTGCTTCACTATTACAGCTGAGATATATATCTTGTAGTGTGGCAATTCTAACTACTTTAATCAATGTAAATTAGTGTATGGTTAAAAAAAAAAAGTGAAAATTTGGACTGACAGCATTTATGATCACTTGGAATTTAATTCGTTTTAATTAAGACATTTTTATTTTGCATTCAGTTGGTTCATCTGGAGCGTTGAGTGAGTGCATATTCTAATTTTGTACAGCATTCTAGTGTACATAACTGCGACTCCGCAGACAGTAGAACACAGACAGAGGAGATATCTCATTGAATTTGCAAACTGAAGGAGCTCAGAGGTGACAAAGAGGAATGCACATTATGCTGATGATGGCGCGATATAAAACAAGGGATGAGCCTCAGAGAGATCCAAAGAGGAGATAGAGAGCTGAGAGAAAGGCGCTGATGCAAACCAAATTATTTTGTGAGGAGATAACGTGGCGTGTGGTGAGTGGCGTTTTACACCAAGAGCTGCTGGGAAAGAGAGGAACTGTGCAAGTGGAAGACGCAGAATATAAATGCACCAGGAAGTGGAAAGATTACTCTCGGATGAGGCCGATGTGCATGTTACCACGTTAAGCATTATCTGGCAGATAGTGAGATCACACATGCTGGGAGAATTAGCTTAGTGGCTAAGATGAGATGAGTCGAAGGGGTAAAAATTCGAGTTCTGGCCCTTTGAAGTGGGCGTGTATGGTTTCAAAGTCAGAAATGGATATGTGCTGGAGTAGACTTAGGAGCTGGGGGGGAAAGTAGGAAGACAGTGAGTATAGACCAGTGTGGAATATAATAGCTTGAATCAGGAAAGTGTAAGAACCCACTTCATTCAATCAATTAAATAAGTGAAAATTAAGTTATGGGTCCAAAAAAATGGATGAACAGACTAAAAAGGAAAAACTGTTACAAAATTGAATAAAAGATTAATCAATAATAGGTTTGCCAGAACAGGAGAAAAAAAAAATCTGCAAAATCCAAACTTTACACATGACATTTTCAGAGATGGATATTTTACATTTAAATTAAATTTTCTTAACCAGAAAATTCTTCATCCCAAGGCATTTCAGAAACACAGACTCAAAGATTTAATTTATCAAGCGGCCTTTCGCTGATAGCATGTGTCTTGAACAGCTAATTGTTGAAGTAGCACAAAGTAAATACTTTAATTATCACAATGTGCTTTCTTATCAAGGGAATAGAGTAATCTAAGCTTAGCACATTGTCATTAAATAGGAGAAGACAATTGAAAACTCAATTAGTTCAGAAACGATCAGCCTATCCAGAATATAAGGGAATTAATATCGGAGTGGAGCTGAGGGATAATAAAATGGAGACTGTGTTATATTCCAGGAAGATAAAGACTTTGGGGGAAATGATGGAAGTTAAATGTGAGTAAAAACTGTCAAATAACAGGCTGACCTTGAGAGATTAGACTGGATTCAAGGAGGAGAATAACATTCTAGTGTCAGACATCGCTGTGACATTGCAAATAGAGGCCACAAAATATGAATTAGTTTGGGTGACTGTGTGTTGGAGTTTAGAATTTATACATTTGTAATAAAGATTTCCTTGCTTCCCTTTCTTTGAAAGATTGAAATAATAAATTGTCAAGCATTTCTGTCGTGTGTGCATATTTCTGTTTTTTTTTGGGATTTGGATTATTTTGGCAGATAAATATCACTGGAAACTGAGATTTGGAATTGTGCAAGTCAAAAAAAAAATCCACAGCAGAGGAGAGGATATGCTGAGCAAAGGTGGATGAATGTGTTGAGCAGTGTGTGAAGCTAAAGACTAAATGAGTTTTAAGGAGATAAACTTGAAGTGGCGACGAGGAGGGAAGTGTCACAAAGCTGAAAAAGATTTTCTTTACTAGGCTGTGCTCCACAAAATGTGGTGAAAAACTTGTGCGGTGAGGTGCCAGACAATTCTCTCACATAGTTACAGTTTTTTTTTTCTCAAGACAGTCTTAAGATTAATGGAGTTTGGATGAACTCCTTAGTTCTTTGAATTGAGGTTGTAAAAGTGTGTCTTCACAGGTTGTTAAAGCTTAATGTTAATGGAAACGTTATGGTTCTGGTGTTTCTAATCATCCTTAAACCACCTCTAGAACTGCAGCTCCTTTTTTTTTTTTTTTGTAAGATGACCTCCACTGATCATTGAAGTCGTTAATTTTTTTTTCTGTCTTGTCAAAGATTGATCTCTTGATAAGGGAACACTGAGACAAATTTGACCCTCGCGTCAAGAATCCCAAGTTCAGGATGAAGTCTTTCAGAAATTAAGACAATTCCTGCCCAAGATGCATTAAACATCAATCTCAAAAATCTAATGTGTTATTTCTGGAATATTTTGACTAATTTAGAAAGAAGACAAAAAACTGATGTGTCATCTACATAGAAGCCACGCCCTCTCGAGCCTGTATGGCATCAATGAGGTTAATGTTAATGAGGTGCTGAATGAATCATTGAATCACGGGCCGTGTGTTCAAATCGTCAGAGCCAGTAAACTGAGGCACATCCTTCGTGAGTCAGTCTCACCTGGTGACGTCGGCGCTCCTCACCTCCTACGAAGGACAGCGCTGCCTCTCCAGACGTTCAGTCTGCAATAAATCAGCGGTACTCTTTACGCTGCATCTGGGCCGGTGGTGAGGACTCACTCATTTTCCTTGTGCCGCTGTGCAAACAGGCATTTATCAAACTTACTTTTGAGGTTTTTGGCCTCGTCGGAATCGGGGTTTGTCAAACAACGGCTCCTTTCTGCGTTTTGACCCCTTCCTGTGTCGGCTCAGTGCTATTTTTTTCCCCACACGCCAGACTTCAGTCCCGTTGTGTTGGTGGCGCCATCACGTCTTTTACTCACCTCTAATCTTATCATCTGCACGCTCTAAATGACACTGTATGGATTTTCCTGCCACGGGGGTCGATGTTGCCGCTTATTCCAGTTAAATCAGGTGTAACTAATTATCGCTATCTCCATGATGCAAGCACTAAACTGGGATGTTTCTGACTCACCATGGGGTCCCCCCTGCCCCACGGCCTCACGTGTGACTCGCCGGCCTCGCAGGTCCTCTTTGTAACAGAGGCGTGTTGGACGAGACCGGCAGACGGCGAGAAGAAAGAGGGGAGGAAAGTAGCTTGGAGTGCTTTGGCCTCCAGGGATGTACCATGTGTTGGGGAGGAGGACGAGGGGGGGAGGGTGGCGGCGCTGGGGCGGGGCAAAAAATAAGATGCCAGGGGGCGTGTTGAATAACGCCGGCTTTGATGAATAAAACATCAGCGTGAATGAAGGGGCGGTGTGAATGCATTAAAAGCAGCCACAGAGGGAGACGACGAAGAAGAAGAAGAAGAGGGAGTGAGGAAAGGAACGGAAAGATGTAGAAAGTGACGAGAGAGGAGGAACCAAGGCAGGCAGACAGGGAGTGAGTGATTCATAGGCAGAGATGTAAGGTGTGGGCAGGAAGGGGAGGGAGATGACTCTTGCAAGTGAGATTCCCTTGCAAGTTTTGGTGACAAAGTTTTGTTTAGTTTTTTAACCGCTACTGTACTAAGTACATTAATGAGTTAAAAATAAAAATAATTACTCAGGCAGGCAGGCAGGCAGCCTGCAAAAACTGAACAGGGTCTTTAGGAAAACCTTTAGTTGTTGCAGAGTCTTTCACAAAGGATACTGGACAAGCCGGCTAGGAGTGAACAGGATTTTAAGGTGGCTTGATTGCCGCAGGGCTGCGGCTGAGGAAGTTAGCCCAGGTAAAGGAGATGATCTTGATTGCAGCTGTGGGCAAACGAGGGAGGAGGAGGAGGAAGAGCAGACTGTAAGCTGCGTTTCCATTAGAGGTTTTGCAAAATAAAAGCAATATTTCTAAAGTTTCGACCAAGTACAATTGCGATTTGCAGGCGTTTCTATTGAATGGTGTGAAGCGCATAAACCGTAATTCTCGTAAAATCTCATCCCGCCAGAATTACGGTTGCTTTTGTTTGTTCACGTTTGTTTGCCGTCAACAATCATTGTTATATGTTTTATCTTTGATTACTTGTAAAAAAATATTCTGTCTCCTCCTCAGTCCAAACATAACGTGCCATTTTCACTTGAAGTGAACTCGTCACGTGACCCCCGTACATCACATCTGGTGATGCGTAAATGCGAAAAAAAAAAGTTACACTTTTACAACATACCTCTATATCGATACATCAGTAAAAACCACCTCATGAGACCCTAAAAACCTGTTTTTTTTCGTAGTTTAGGTATTTCCATGACCGTTTTTTTTTTTATTGCAATATTTAGGTTTTGTGCAGTTCTAGGGGTAATGGAAACATAGCTATTGACACAGTAGACCGTACACACTGAATTCCAAAACATCACACACATAAAAAACATGCAAATACGGCTACTAGGATAAATTAAAAAAAATAAATTCACCGTCTGAGTATTTGATTTCTGGTATTTTGCAAAATTTGCAAGACAAAGTCCTTGTTCCGCTCCATCAGCAGGCCTTGGCAATAATTTATGTTCTTTTTTTTTTCCCCCTCTTGGGCTCTGCCGGTGTGTTGGACTATACACTAGTGTGTCCATGAGTGTATTTCCCTTAGAATGGTGCTCATTAAAACCACTTTCCATTGTGTATGTGTGCACTTGAAAGGGATTTTACACGTTAGTGACTTTAAAGGGTTTTTCCCCACCGGCCGACTTCTACGTATTAGCATCACTTGACCTTTTTTGTCCCACGAACCTGATCACTGGGGAGAGGAATTACACCTTTAAAGCAACTCTCTGTCTCTCTTCATCATTGTGCGTTTGTGTGTATGTGTGTGTGTGTGTTTCCTATCGTTGAGGAGCAGCAGGAGAGCCTTAACGACATAAATACCTGTGCAGAAGAAAAGAATAAAGGGGCTTATTTCCAGTCTTAAATCCTCTATTCTCCTCTCTAAAAAATGTTTGGGTGTGCGTCTGCGTGCTCGCGTGCGTGCGTGCGCGCGCACTCTGCGTTTTACTTGGTACAATTATGTGTCTGTTTAGTTTCTGTCTCCGCCCAGTCTTTCTTTTTTGAACGGACACTTGTACAACCTGCGCGCAGAGCTGCGTTTGCATAATGGGCCGACGCTGTGCCCGTGAGTCTCAGTCTCACCGCACGCATAATTCATAAGCATTAATGTCTATTTATTTATTTTAATATTAATGAGAGGTGTCTGGAAGGATGAAGTGGCACAACAGACAAAGGCGGAAATAATTGTGCCGTGTCGGCGCATATTTGTGCCCGTACGTGTGTGTGTGAGTGTGTTGTTGTTGTTGTTGTTTGTGTGAGTTTTCCTCAACTAATTGGTTCCCTGTTGGGTGTCTTCGCGTAGCTACACACAAAGTTTAATGTGCGGGGGAACAGCAGACGAGCTAAACAAAGAGAGACAGATGTGATAATCGCGATGTCCGCAGGCTGCTGCTAGCTTTGCCGTGCGCTCCTGTGTAGGTGTGTAGGTCCTGAAGGCCTAGTGGTGGATGGAGAAGGATGATTACCACCAGGTGGCCGATGGATTGGATGATTCCAGCTGATTGGTAGCCAGGGGAGAGATGTGATGTGGAGATATACTGAGATGGGAAGTCGGATGGCTTAATGCACTAAGTTGTGTTTCATATTCCATAGTCATTCTATGCAGCAAGCTGCTCTTACACACCATAGAAGAAGTCAGGGAAGAAATACAGGAAGTGACTGTTCTGCTCGCTTCGCTGTGGCTCAAGAGGTTAAGCAAGGACGCCTGCTGCTGCTGCTACTGCAGCTGCATCCCTGTACTGGATGGAATTTACACATTAAAGCTTTTCCTTGGTGGCAAAGACGTTTTCATGCGACTTTGGTGAACTTTAGGAAGAGCTTAGCGGACAACGCAGCACATCACAGCTCGCTATGGTGACTGATTGTCTCATGTTGCAGCTTTCATCAACAGGAAGTCTCAAGTTGTTGCCCACTTGCTCAAAAGGAAGGTAAAATAACACAAAGCACAAATATAAATCCAGGCCACTATCATTACTGTTGTTGTTATTATTAATATCATTATTATAGGAGAATGTTCTGGTCTGGCACAACCCAGTTGTTCCAAATGAGCAGAACCAAAAAAAACGCTTCCAAATCCAAATGACCAGAATTAATTTAGCGTACCAGACACACACAGCCTGTGGTCAGTGGTCCCCTGACAGTGGAGAGCAGAGGCTAATAGGATTCCTCTCTTCTGTTGTGCCCTTTTGTATGTGTACTGGCCAGCAGCTGTTGGGGCCGCCGAGGCGACCGTTAAAGCGGACGCTGGCCCAGACTGGGAGAAGACGATCGGCCGTCTGGGTTTCAGTCGCAGCTTCCTGGTCTCCTGCGTGGGCGGCCCACGGACCAGGGAGCTGGTGCCAGTATCAACTTGTGTAGCAAACAAGCTGTGGCCTTAAGCAGCTTTTAACCCTTTGTGTGTGTTTGTGTGGTTGTGTGTGTGTTAAGATCAAGCCTCGCCCTCAGGTGTGTGTCCATGTTTATGTCTTGTTTGTGTCAGACAGTGTTTGTGTCCAAATGATCATTTGGGATGGCGAAGGTTCCGATTTACTCGCAACCACTTTGTGTGTGTGTGTGTGTGTGTGTGTGTGTGTGTGTGTGTGTGTGTGTGCCTGTGGGTACCCTGGCGTCTTACGGCAGCCTGAACAATGTGCCAACAGAGGCAGATAGATGTTAAAACCCCACAGCCCAGAGGGTGGAGCACAATGATCTGTGTGTGTGTGTGTGTGTGTGTGTGTGTGTGTGTGTGTGTGTGTGTGATTGGTGCAGGCAGGACCAAAACAAATTTTGCCGTATGTTGTTTTTGGGTTTATTATTTTATGGGGGAGATGTTATTTACACTGTGTGTGTGTGTGTGTGTGTGTGTGTGTGTGTGTGTGGTTGGAGCCCTCAGCAGGCTCTAAAGAGGGTCCTCACGGATAGTTCTGTCTTGAGGGCAGTTAGAGGGTGCGAGGGAGGGCGCCCGCTGTGTGTTTAATGCAGAGAATGTGAAATGCTAAAAAAAAAAGAAAAAAGAGTGAGCTTCACCTCTATCATACCTCCTCCTGAGCGGGTCTGTCTGTTTGTGCGTGTCTATTGTTGTTCTGTGTGTGTGCGTGTGGCGTGGGTGTTTTTGCCCCCTGAGACACTTCAGACTGGCGCTTGTTTGACTGGCAGTGAAATCTGTTTGTTCTCGTCGGCGGGGCTTTTTGTTTGGTCTGGAAGTGTTTTCCACTCATTTCCAAAGCAACAGGATGAAAAGGGAAATATTCCCCCCGTTTTTTACAAAAATATGCTTCCCTTTTCACATCAATACAGTTGAATCACTTGCACGCTGAATGCTGTCGGCTCCAAATGAGCTGTTTCTAATTTTTAAATTTTTTTTTTTATTTTTTCATACTCTATATCCTCCCCCCTACGGATTCGGTGTCCGTCTAATCAAGGGCTAATTTGCATCTAAAGTGATGTATGCATAGAAAAGAACCACTTCTGGGCGCAATTTCCAAGAAGCCCTCTGTTAAGTGTTCAGAAATCTTACAGAACTCTCAAGTAACATAACATTTGATTGAAGACCCTCCAGGCAGCTGTAAATGTGAAAGGCTGATTGCTTTTGTTATTAACTGTCAACATGTCAAAATAACCGAGATTAAGATCGTTGCTCAACCCCAGTTCTGATTTAGAGGTTTTTCAACAAGCTTGGAGTAAAAACGGGTACTGACATTGGAGGGGGAAAAAAAAACAGAATTTCTATTCGCAAGTGAACATATTCTTTTTGAGCATATGCCTCATCTATCCATGTGGTAAAAAGCCTGCATGAAGTATTTGGAAAAGGGCAGCAAAACTGTATGTAACTGGACAAACATTATGGAGGTCCTATTTAAGTGGAGCAGTTGGATGTAGCATTGCTAGTTTAGCCAGGTTGCTACCTGACAAGGACTCAAAATGAATTGGTGACTTTCAATCAACAAATCAATCAACTTTTATTTCTAAAATGCTAAATCTCAGCCCAAAAAGTAAAAAGAGAAGCTAAGCTAATCAGCAAGCTAATGGCTTCTGGTCCCTTTCTGGTTGCTTCTTTTTCTTAGCAAAGTTCAACCTTTCACCTCTCATGTACTTGTCTTCTCTTCATGAAGGAAACCGTTCCTTGTTTTGTAGTAATTGCAAAAATGACAACTGATTAAAAACATGTTCTCTCACTATTTGACACTGTTGAATAACTGCTGCGCAGAAGTGCAACAGTCAAGCTGCTGATCTGCCAAACACTGAAATCCTTTCTCGCTTCCTTCCCAGGTGACCGGTGCGAGTTCGACCGGCGGCAGGGCCGGTGCGTCCCGGGCGTTTGCCGCAACGGAGGGACGTGCCGCGAGCTCTCGGGCGGAGGCTTCCGCTGCGAGTGCCCCGCGGGGGGCTACGAGCGTCCGTACTGCACGGTCACGGCTCGCTCCTTCCCCCCAAAGTCCTTCGTCATGTTCCGCGGCCTCCGGCAGAGGTTCCACCTGTCCATCTCCTTATCGTGAGTACATCCCAAGGAGTAACCGCCCTCAGAGTCCCATAACAGGGCCCCTCACTGTTCCACTTACATCCGGTGATGGAGTCTCTCCCCTCTCCCCCCCGACATCGTGCTTTTATTTCCTCTCCGTCTTTGAGATCATCCTATTATTCATGGTCTCGCTGAGGCCGCCGCTTCGCTCCCCGGTCGGATTTGTGGACCTGCGCTCTTCCTCTTTAATCCGACACTTAACAGGCCTCAGGACGTTTGCCACGATCTTGGATCTCATCACATCTCTTTTCTCACCTTTAGGTCTTTCCTATTCAAATCAAACTGTATAATTTTGGTGCTAAAACTGGCCCTTCTAACTTTAAGACAAGAGTATAAAATTGTCTAGCAGTGGATAAATTTAAAGGCTTCATAGACAATTGATGGACAGGTTGAATGGTCTTCTCCCACATTTTGCTTTATTGTTTCCCAAAATCTTTTTTTTCAGTTTTATTTAAATCCCAAGGACGTCATTTTGTGTCTTGTATTATAAAATATGTCACAGTCTGTTTCTTTTCTTTAATTAAGCACAAAGACACAAATATAACTGCTGGGATTATGATGACCTGCAATCTTCAGGTCCTCCGTCCTTTGAGTTCCAAATGCACTTGGCACCTATTGACTCCCTGGCCGTCACTCTGCCTAGAATCGGAGGCGTTTCTTAAGAGTGGTCAGTCGTATGTATGGGATGGTTGCCATGGGTGATGCAGTTTCCGAGTTAGTTGCCAAGGTGATTGTGAAGTGAGGTTGCTGGTGCGGTTGTTGCTAGGCTGGCGTGGTTCGGTTAAAAGGTTGCTGCGAGGCCGTCGACCCCTTTTGAAGGAACAACCCGACGTTGTGGGTTTGTGACTGTATGGTGGTATTTATTGCTGCAATTTTTGCGCCCGCGCATTGGGAGATAAAAATGAAAAAAAAGGCAAAATAAATAACTCAATAAAGTCAAAGTTCGTTTTTGGGCTTTTTTTTTTTTTTTTTTTTTTCCTTGGCTAATGTCGTGATCACAGAAATCATGTCACCCTGATCTTCCATCCTGTTGCTGCTGTTTGTAGCCCCTCTAATGTGATCCGATGTGTCCAACTGTTGTTGACATGCATCACTCCAACCGTCCCCTGATATCAGTGTTTTATTTAGCATCCTGTTTGCCGCCAGCCTCTCTCTATGGCCTGATTTCGCAGGACTTGATCATTATTCATGCCGCTCACTTTCTCCCAGAGAGCAATTTATTCCTCCGCTGCAAAAAGATATGTTTTTTTTTCCACCACCACTTCCCCCAAAAGCTACACTTATGCCTGGTTGAAACTCTGTCTCTGAATGTGCGATGGGAGAATTCGAGGTTCTGCTGTAAGGGACTGTGACAGCGAAGATGTGGCCTTTTGTAGGGAATTCAAAGTACGCGAGTCAGAGACAGAGCAGCGATGTGCGAGTTTACAGTTGTCAGGCTGCCGAGTTGCATCCTGAAGGTTTTCTGCGAAAACAAACAATAGGAAAAAACAACACAAATGGAAATATTGAGCATGCATGCGCTTGCTTTTATTTATGCCTGCGGCAACTTCTTCACTTCACAAGGCTCCAGTGAGAATTTTATTATTTATTTTTTCCATTTTTTATTTTTTTTTGCAGTGCTCATTCTACACAGTTTTTCTGCTGTATCTCCCGGCTTATAGGGGAAGCAAAACAGGATACCGCAGTGCTGTTACTGGGACTGCGCAGCCGCTCCAACTTAGGAAGACGTCCCAAGTTTACTTTAGTTAAAGGCAAAGCAACGGACACACAGACCGACAATGAAAGCAGTTGCTTCCCAATTTTTGAAACAAGCTCACTGCGTCCTAATTGAAGTCAACATTTTTTGCAGTGGGAATCCTCCCGCGTCTGTTTGCCAAGAGAGAAGATGTGTCATCTGTGGCGTTGTATCAAGAAAAAAAAAAAAACAACTAAAAACTAAGAGAGCTTTTGATCAGGCCGTATTAACATGGCAGCCTTGGCCTCGGCCCGTCCCCACGGCCTCGCTCGCTCAGAAACACACACAAGTGCAGGATTGTGAGCAGCTGGAGGACTGCAGCAGACGGCTTCATTAGCTCCGACACACATCAACTCGCAATGCTCCCCCCTGCACTCAGCCTGCGTGAAGTTCAATTTCTTCAAATAACTTTCGGAGAGGTCACTATAGCATAAATGAAAAAGCAGTAATCATAATTGTAATGAAGCAAGTCAGTCACCAGTGAATGTTCCTCTGCTTCCATAGGTTTGCCACCCTGGAGAGCAGCGGACTTCTCTTCTACAACGGACGCTTCAACGAGAAACATGACTTCATCACCCTGGAGATCCAAGATGGACAAGTGGTGCTCAAGTATTCCACAGGCACGTCTGTCTGTCTGCCTGTCTGTCTGTAATTTGCTGCTGTTTGCAAGAAAGTATAAGTGACATGGAGACATTCTACCACTGTGTGTGGTCGCACTTTGTGTATATTTGTTTGCTTGTTCCACCAAACGACTCGGTGCGGACTACAAAAGAAACAGTTTTTAATTCAATCGTTTCAACCACCAAACGTTTGTTTGCAGGTGAGTCGTCCACGCAGGTGAGCCCCTTTCTGCCTGGAGGGGTGAGCGATGGCAACTGGCACACCGTCCACATCCACTACTACAACAAGGTGGGCTTCACTCTTCATCGGACCTCCGTTTGCGTTCTTGCTCTCACATGCTTCATTCTGTCTCTCTGCTAGTTCTTTTGACACATGATTATTTAGCTGATTCATGTCTTTTGATCATACAAGTTTCTGAATCATCGGGGGCATTTTGAGCCATAGTGGTAGTTTTGTGTATGTAGTACCGTGGCAGGGGGAGGGAGCGGGTCACCTTCCGCCATTTGATTACTCACTGCCCATCTTTATTTTGCCTCATCTTCTTTCATTCTGCTCAGCCAACAACACGCTATGTGAGTATCAATGTGTGTCAGAGAGCACGTTCACTCCCCGTATTTTCTTTCCCTTTACTTGCTCCTGCTGTCTGTCACTTTTAATGACCCTTCAGATAGTAAACACAACGTGACCGTGTTCTGCACCCACTTCCCTTCTCATTCCTCTCCAAACATGCACGCTCATTTGTTCCTTATGACGCTAATGCAGATAAAATGCGTAGTCGCAGCATCGGCCTAGAATTCACTGAGATGTTTTTCCCCAGTGTTGTGTTATATAACCTGGAGATAAGATGAATGCGATGTTGAGGCGCTCACCTTGTTTCTGTGCGCTTCCGCTTCAACCCTCGCTTGCTCTCTCTCCGTCCAGCCGAGGCGCAGCATCGGCGGCGAGGCCCTGGGCCCGTCTGATGAGAAGATTGCCGTGGTGAGCATCGATGACTGCGACACGGCCCTGTCACTTCGCTTTGGCACTCAGCTGGGCAATTACAGCTGCGCCGCACAGGGCAAGCAGACCAGCAACAAGAAGTGAGTTTCTGCTCCTATCACCTCACGATCCCTTCAGTCAATCCTGTCACTTTTTGTCTTTCTTTTTTTCTTCCTTACTCTTCATCGCTAAGAGTCTCTGCCGGAACAACAGTCCCAGTAACCCTGAAATCTTGAACCTCTAAAATCAATCGGATAGGTTTTAATGGTCCCATATAATGCAACATTCTCAATTGAATTGAATCAATGAATTTTCAAGTCACAAAGGGCATCGATACCTCTCCCATGTTAGTCACACCTGGTGTTGGGTCCACCACCAAAAAAAAACAATAACACACTGGAGGTTCAGCAAACTTTGAACACCAGCCTGTTTTTGCTGGGGCTGTAAACAGAGGGTTAAATATCCTGTTTTCTGGACATCTTAAAGGTTCTTTGTTTGGTTTCAGCCATTTGAAAATAGGTTCCTCTCAGCAGTGATGTAATACGCTTTTGTATGAAGATGAGACATACTTTATGTATGCAACAATTGCAATTGGTTCTGTCAAAATTGAAATACATTCTGTTGACCAAAATACATGACTGCCAGATTATAAAATATTTTGTTGTGATCTGTGACACTCGCATTTAATCAGGCTCGGTAATCATGGCCTCAACAGGTCCCGCTGGTCAACAGTCTTGTACGCCATCGGAATTTCAAGGGGGGGAAAAAAGCAACTCACAGTTGTGTCACCACACAGTTGTGATAATTCATTGCACGGCTCCATGGGGGAATTCATCTCAGAAAATGTAGGGCTGATTCCCATGAAATAACTTTGACTTCATAAAAAGCCCAGTGAAACACGCCTTTCACTTTAATTTTGCGAAGCAAATCTGTGCGCCGCCCGGGGGGGCTGCAGAGTCTTTGCACAAACAGCTTTCATTTAAAACCATCTGTGTCTGAAGTGAGATATCAAAATATATTTAAAAGAAAAAAGAAAAAGCTCAGCTGCTCGGCTGTGCAGCTGAGGTTTGCACGGTGCAGAGGCATCGGTCCGCCTTCATTAGAACGACTCTGTTCACTTAAGTCATTTTAAAGAAGAAGTCATGAGTTCTCCGTTTGAGGGATGCGGCGCGGCTGCTGAGCTGATTCCACTGGTCGAGCACAGATCTGAGGAGTGTAATCTGCTCCACTGCCAGCAAAACGATGAATAAACGCCGTTGAGAGGGATTTTAGGGAAATGTCAGATGTGGGTGGGAGGTGGCTGGATGAAACCCGACACCCGAGGCTTTAACCAGACACGACTGCCTGGCCTCCCTCCCCCCTGCTGGCCGCGTCTCTCCTTATTCTTCTTGGCTCTCCGTTGCTCATGCTAATTTCTCTTCTCTCCCCTCTTATTCCTCTGCGTACGACCAAACTATCCAAATCCTCTTTGTTGCTTTTAAGTGTTCGACCTTGTCAAAGTTTCCCCCCCACGCCCGTCTGCCGAAGCCGATTGGCTGTCGGCGCGCCGTTGCGCGCGCGCGGCAGGTTCGCACGTTCAACTCAAAAGCATCCTGTCACGGCGTCAGTGTTGGGCCTCACCTCTCTGAGCTGTAATCATGCCGGCTGTGTTCTGTCAGCGCGAGATGACGGATCAAAGACGAAGGCCAAAGACTAATGCTTCAACACGCTCCTCCTCCTCCTCCTCCTCCTCCTGCACTCACCATCGACAGCTCTCTGCGTCCTGCTTGTCTCTTTGTTGATGCTCCCTGTTACCCACAAGAAAGCTGCGTTTGCCATCGCCGACTCTGCAGCCTCTTGATGCCCTGCTGATGTTTACTGTCTTGGCGACGTGTAAATTAAAGAGGCAAGCTGCTTGCGAAACCTGGATTTTTCTCCCTCGCAACAGATCAATAACAGTTATTTACTGTCACTTATGTCGCCCTCTTTGTCTTCTTCTCGTCATTATCGTCTTTATGGCTTTTTTAGTGTGTGTGTCTGTTCAATTGGGTCCCGTCTCCTTCCTCCCCTCTCCCGTGCCGTCCACCCGCTCCTCCTTTTTTCTCCGCTAATCTCCTGTTTGTTCATCTGTCTCTCCAGCTGTCTTCTGTTCCATCTCATCTTCTTTTCATTTTGTCTCTTCCACTAAACATCACGCTGATTGTCTCATTTTTCCCCTCAACGTTCACTGCGATTCTCTGATTCATGTTCCTGTTGACATTCCACCCCGGTGACACATTTAATCTCCAGGTTTATTTTTGTTCCCTTGCCTCTCTTCTGCCCTTTTCTTACGTTTTCTTTCTTACATCCATACTTTCATCTCCCTCTCGTCTCATTCTTTCATCCTCAATAGACAATCCCTGTCGTTTATCTTATTTACCCAATGCTCTTTGTGTCGTCTCTCACAGGTCCTTGGACCTGACTGGGCCCCTGTTTCTGGGCGGAGTTCCAAACGTTCCAGATAACTTCCCATTCGGCACCAGGGAGTTTATCGGCTGCATCAAAGAGTTTCACATTGACAGCAAGCCGCTGGACCTGGCTGGATTCATTGCTAACAATGGAACAGTTGCAGGTTAGCATTGCTTATCATGAACCTATGCGTGTGTAATAGCCACACATGCCTTCTTTTTTTTTTTTGCTTTACATTATTTTAATATTTATCATAATTAGTGTTGTTTTTTCTGCTACATGCTCAAGAAGCTTTATGCAAAATTTCACTGCTAAACAGAGAGAGTTGTACACCAAAACAAACCAGTGCAGGCTTGTACTCAGTGGCAGTGTAGTAAACACTGAATGTGAATCCAGTAAGTAAGGATACAACACAATCATCTTGATTTTATGACCATTGTCAAGTGATGATGTAACTATTTAACATGCCATGTTTTTTTCCCGTAATTTACAATTTTATTTAGCAGGCATGCTATTATTAGCGGAGTGGCGTCCTCTCACTCCTTTTTTAATGTTGAATTGGATTAAAAATAAGTGACAATATTTTTTTCCAATGTAAATTGGTGTGATTTCAGTTGTGACTCACCCAATTAAAAAAAGATATTTTGCGCTGAACAAAAATGAAGAGATTTTTGTTGAGACTGCTTTGTAAAACTCAAAGTGCGATCAGTCTGTTGTGAAGATATTTCAGAAAATCACTCCGAGGTTCCTGTTGCTTCTTTCAGGCTGCAGCGCCAAGCTCACCTTCTGTAAATCCAACCCGTGTCAGAACGGAGGGACCTGCAGGGTGGGCTGGGAAACTTTCCAGTGTGACTGCCCCCTAGGGTACGGAGGGAAGGACTGCAGCAGTGGTGAGAGGCCTTTCATTTGTGTATATTGACCCTGTGGTCTTGCTAGTGTCCCAACACTTACTGGTCACAAATGAGAAATGATAGTTAATCGTCACTGACGTGAGTTCCTGTCCCTGTTTTGCATAAAGCAGCCAAATGACTCTCAACTTCGCTGGCCTTTGATTGGTAGCAGTAATTACACAAATGGCTCATTAAGTTATGAATCATTCGCTGAAGCTAACTGCCTCAGGTAGCACATTTGTTTTGCTTTGTTGTGTATTTGTTTGGCAAGTAACAGATCGCTGCAACGCTCAAGATGTCGAGGATCAGAAGTGCTTTGTCATTGACTATTTCTAATTACCTTCTGCACTAATGTGTCAGCAGCCCCCTCCCCCACACCGCTTCCTGAGCACATTCACTGTTTCTGCTGCGGCATCACTTGTGCCGACTTTTTCAGTGTGAGAGAAGTTAGCGTACGAGAGGCTTGTGTGTTATGTTTTATGCCTTAAATGTTGTCAATCCACCCGTGTGCTTGTTGAAGGGCCCTCAAATATATGTATACATAGATATAAATGCGTTGTTTCATCTCTATCTTCCACCTTAGTGATGCCGCACTCCCACCGTTTCCTGGGTAACAGTGCCTTGCTGTGGGAGCTAAAGAACGAGGTCACCATCTCCACACCGTGGTACCTCGGCCTGGTGTTCCGGACCAGAGCTCGGGATGGGACGCTGCTGCAGGCTCAGGCTGGACAGTACATAAGCCTGCTGTTTCAGGTGTGCACGCACGCACGCACGCACGCACACAAACACATTAATCATCCTATTTTTCTCTGTTTTTTGATTTTTAATCTCATTTCCCATCATTCATTTCTTTGTGTTTTCTTGTTCTTCCTTTTTATTCTCAATGTTTTTCTCTAGGTGATAAATGGCCAGCTGGTGTTCGCCGTGACGCGCGGCGCTACCAGACTGGTGCGTTTGCGTTTGGATCAGGTTCACGTGGCCGACGGCCGCTGGCACGACCTCCAGCTGGAGCTGCGAGACGTTCGCAGCGGCCGCGAGACGCGATATGTCGCCACACTGCGACTGGACTTTGGACTTTATCAGGTACAGAAAAAAAAAGTTTTTTAGACGAGAAGGAGATTTAGGAGAAATAGATTTTTCTTCAGTCAGAAATTAAGGTCTTAAAAATGTATTCAGCATTTGAATTAGCCCTGAAGCCGAGTTTTTAATTAATAAGATTTTATCTTAATTTCCCCAAATTATTTCTCCTATGTGCTTCCCTTCAAATACTGCTTTAACAGATCTACCACAGCCAATTTTCAACTGTATTAAACTGTCAATTGTTCCAGTCGTAACTGGTTTTAATTTTATTTTTATTATTTCTCTTCATTAATTGACAGCGTTATCTGCGTAATCTGCAGACATTTAATATGAGCTGAGCCAGACATGATTTTAATGAGATCTTAGTCAAAGTGTCTGGACAGACCTCTGAGGCAGTAAAACAGAGCTATGCACCTGGAAATTAATATTATTAACATTAATTCCACATGTTTGTCCACTTTTATTGATATTCCTTGTAGTTTATGTCAGTGTCTTTAAAGGGCAAAGACAACTTGGCGTTCCATTGATCTACAGTCCGGATCATTAAAAGTCAGGGCTGCCAGTCATATAGAAATTACTGTCAAATTTATTTGGAATGTGTGGGAGCTCTTATCACACAAGCCTCCTCTCTTGTCTCTTCTGCCCCGACTGAAACGCGATAAATGGGCCTCATTGATTTCCTTTTCGTGGCTGATGCAGGATAAGTTGCCTGTCAGCATTACTTTCCAGCAGCCTGAGCAGTTATTTCACGTTATTATTTTTCTTTCATTTAATTGCAGACTGTCGTCTTCTCCGCGACTGTCAGCCTCTGCTCTCTTTCCTTCACAAATACCTGTCGGGGCGATGCTGCTCGTCTGTCTACTTAGTCTGTGTAAAGCTATTTATTGTAGCGCTAATCTTTGCCCTTTGTGTCTTTTATCCTGCCCCCCCCTCTCTCCTCCCCCCTCCTGTAGGGAACGGTGATAGTGGGAAATGAGATTCATGGTTTGAAGGTGAAACATCTGCATGTGGGAGGTGTGCTGGGCTCCGGAGAGGTGCAGAATGGGATAAGAGGATGCATACAGGTGAAGATTAATCAATTGAATTTTTAATGTGCATGGATGGGTGGGTCAAGGGGAGGTGGTTGTGTTGGCGTGGGAGAGATGGAATGGACACAAAAAAAAGCTTCCTTCACTCCCTCACTGTCTGTCTGTCTGTCTGTCTGCCTGTCTGCCTGCCTGCCTGTCTGCAGGGAGTTCGGCTCGGTGTGAGGCCTGATGCCTACTCCCTGCCCCCCGCCTCCAAGGCGGTCAAAGTGGAGACCGGCTGCAACGTGGGCAACCCCTGCGTCTCGTCTCCGTGCCCCGCCCACAGCCGCTGTTCGGACCAATGGGAGCGCCACACTTGTGTCTGCGAGACCGGTGAGTTGTTCGGCGTGAGGTAATTAACAGCTGGCTACTGCAGCAGCAAATGCTTTGACGGTGTGTCGGGTTACGGGTGTCATAGTCTCACTGTTTTTACAGTGTCAGGCCTGATTAAGGGTTTGTCGTCAGCTCGGCTTCATCCGCGTCTCCTCAGTGCAGCCAGATCCAGTCTAGCCAGTTAGCATGGCGTGTAGCGAAGCTCATTACTGATCAGACTAATTAGTAAAACAAGTCTTTAATGACTTCACACAGACAAGTAAATACTCTTAACGTCATCTAGACAACGCAGCTGAATGAAGTGTGACACAATTAAGGGAGTGACTGAGGCGTTTTGCTGAGTGTAGCATGCGGCAGTCATTCCAGAACCAACAATTGCTTCTGCTGTGCCGGCGTAGGTAGCGTCCGTCCGGTGTCTTAAGGCAACTCTATTAGGACAACAGACAGATAGATAGATAGATAGATAGATAGATAGATAGATAGATAGATAGATAGAACAAATGATAGATATATATCTATCGTTTGTTCATTCGTTCAACTGTGATGTAGTTTGTCCTAATAGAGTTGCCGTATGTGACGTCCTCAGCAGTCGCCAGGACCCCGGACAGTTCTCGTAGCCTTACAGACACCACTTAGCCAATGACAGTCTGCCACATCATTGAAATCGCTGGAAATCGTGGAACCCAGACATATCTGGTAGCCCCGGACAGATTTGGTACCTACACCGGCAGGATTAAAGTCCCACGTTAGTCCAACCTCCAGATCGGTAGTTTCTATCACAGAATCCGTAATCCTGCAGAAAAACAGCTGCCATCTGCTTACAGTCTACTGCAAAAACGCCTCCTGCTATGTTATAGTAACAGCACTTTGCACCGCAGAAATGGATTTATTTTGTTTTTCCACACCGTAGTCCAGTAGGGTCAATCCCACCCGTCTGCAGCATGGGTGTGTGTGGGGAAAAGGTACAGGAACCTGGCTGGCTCAGAAATGTGGAGAGTAAGAAATCATTAAAACTTGGCCGCATCAGCGCCGGTGTCTTTCAGCGCTCAAAGTGGGTTAAAGAGATATTTGGGAATACATAATGAGTTGTGATCCTTTGAGAGAAAGAGACTGACTGCGGGCGGAATTCCAGAATCTCCTTAGTCAGGTGAATATAATGAGGCAGAATTAATGTGGAGGAGATAAACCTGATTAAAAGAGGAGTAGGAGGTGGAGGAGGTGGGGGAGGAGGAGTAGGAGGGGGCTGAAAGATGAGAGAGGAGCCGGGTAAACACACAGCGCGTGAAGAAGGCATAGGAGGCTGCGGAGCATCAAACTTAAAGCGTTAATGATTCATGAAGAGGTGGGGGGGTGTGGTGGTGGTGGTGGTGGTGGGGGGGCAGAAATAGTTTAAAATAAACGCTGAAAGTTTTACGGCGAGAGGGAGGAAGGAGGGAAAGAAGGAGGTCACAAAAAAGTCAGAGCAAACAGCCGGAAAACCCTGGCGACACATTTGGGAGTCGACAAACGCACACAAGGCCGTTTTACACTGAAAAGACAGTTTACATGACAGAGCCTCCCACAGCAGAGCGCACAAGACGGCGGCGGCGTCTTGTCTGGTGTTGATTCACAGATCCCTGAGCCGAGCCGAGCCTCGGCTCAGCTCCAGAGGTATCTGGCAGACAGGCCAGACCAATCGAGCGGCGATGAATAATTGAGATTACCAGTGCCTTTGATTAAAGGAGAGATGAGCAACAGAAACCCAGAGAGGTACATGAAAGACTGAGAGAGAGAAAGACAGAAAGAAGGAAGACTGTCAAATAGATGCTCGTTTTGCTTCTCGTGTTTTCACGCTTCTTTTCGAAGCACCCTCAGACGGCCACTTTATAAGGGATGGAACGATATCGAGCTCTTCCCGTGCAAAAACTAATGGGATATTTAAAGGGGGGAAAAACTGCAGTCAGCGTTTATTGAACGGCAATTTAGTTCTGTCTGCAATAAAGCGTCCTGGGTGAGTTCAGAGCATCGACGTCTGCGCACAGTTTGTGCCTCCTGCCGTCTTTCCCGACGCAAAACCAAAGTGCTTCTTAGGAACTCGCCCATCATCCGGGGAGACGATCCGACTTTTCCCGACACCAAACTCAATTCATGTGAGCGACGTTGAGTGTAGTTGGTGTAACCTCAAGACGCATTTCGCTACCAGGATGCTGCAAAAAACAGCTCATGAATTAAAACGGTGTTGGCTCTTTTCATCTTCAGCATATGATTGTATAACCGTGTCTTGAGCGAGTCGCCGCTGTGGCGATTGACTCGTTGGAACTTGCGTCACCTGCCTTGTGCTGGAAGTCCATGTGATTAAATATTCATTGGATTTTAATTGTTGCGTGTCTCACGCAGCGCTTTTGAAATTCCTTCCTGGTTCGTGACTCGGTAGTTTTTTAGTTCATCGAGTCCTCGAGACGACGGCGAGCGTTGACGCTGTAATTAGCTAACACGTGCTAGCGATACCGTGAATCAAAATGAAATCGTCGCTCACTTGCTCAGATACTCTTACACGCTGCTTCATGGCTGCTGTTGCCGCCTCCTCCGGTTTGATCAGCGGTGCCATGGCCCGTACAGTCAGACCCAATTATCCAGCTCCACCAATTTAATGGATATCAGTAAAGCAGCAAGAAAGTAATGCGGCTAACAAAGCATCTCTAATTACAGACGGAATAAAATCTAGCTCATAGCTGGAGTCCTATTTGTTTCATCGTAATCGTCCTGTTTATTTTATGCAGCAGCAGCAACAGTGGCATTTTCCTCCAAAAAATAAAAATGTGACCAAGAAAGGATCATCCCTTATGTTTTCATGGTACATTTTCACCTCTTCGAGAGTGCAGAAGGAAGCCAACAAAAGTTTTTTTTTGGTCTTCCAAAAGTTAGTACATGAGCATGTGAGATTAAAGCAAAGAAGAAGAGAAGTAAAGACCAGAGTTTGCAGTTAGATGAAGGCTGAACTTTGTTGGAGTGAGAGAGCCTCGGGCCTGGCAGCCGGATAGAGGAAGCAGGGTGCCGCCACCGTCCCTCCAGCACCTTCCTGCAGCAGCCTGAGAGCTAATGCTAACACTTTGGCTCATTAGCAAAAAAGGGAGCGTGCGCACAGTCACATGCAGTACATTCAACCAAGCTGGTGCGCATGCACTAATTTACTGTGAACCGCTCACACGCACACACACACACACACACACACACACACACACACACACACACACACACACACACACACACACACACACACACGTACACACACACAAACACACACTCATTATCATTAACTTTCATCCCCACAATGAGCATTAAAAATGGATGCTGCAATACGACGGATGCTGCTTGGAGACAGATCAATGTTTAATAAAAGTAGACAGTGGAAAAAGGGAGGTGAGATGCACGCTGAATAATTCCCTTTCAAATATGTGTGTGTGTGTGTGTGTGTGTGTGTGTGTGTGTATGTGTGTTGTTTGAGTGCAGAAACTCTGTATCTGTGAAGAAACTGACAGCTGAAACGAGCGATACAGCCTCTAAACAAACTCGTGTACAGTGTGAAAAAGTTCCGCATGACAAAGCAAAGACATCTGCTCTCTCATCCTGTGTGTGTGTGTGTGTGTGTGTGTGTGTGTGTGTGTGTGTGTGTGTGTGTGTGTTGGTTGGTGTGCAGGCCATGTCCCTGCCAGTCGCTCCGGGCACATTCGCTGCAGTGGAAGAAATTGGGGTTTTGCGTGATAAATTGTGGCAGCACTCATTTGTGTCGGTTTGACTCTCCATGGCCAGTTTGCAGACCAGCTCTGCTCGGCCCAGAAAGCCCGTGTTTGGGATTTTAAAAGCAGGAACCCTGCAGTCTGTTTTTAACCGACGTTGCGCGTCTGCGTCAAACAAACGGCAAAAATAAAATCGAGTCGATGCGGAGATGCTCGAGATGCGGCATCCTAGCAAAAACCGGTCTCCATGACGACGAGAAGAGCCTTCTGACCCTCGCGCTGTGACGTTCCTGTGGCGGTGTTCTGACCTTACAAGGCTAATCGTGATCTTGATTTTCATATTTGAAAAGTTCAACTTGTGATTGAGTTATCTCGGCCCTTTGATGATGATTCATTTCACGTTGTCAGGCAGCAGGAAGGGCTCGGGAGGTGATTCGATGAGACCGGCTGATTATTGGGACTGTTACGGCTACTTTAGGCAGAGAGCTTCCTATTGGCGGTGTTAGCTTCAACGTTAGCCGGACGTCACCTTGCTGCTCCGGGCTCGCTGTCAGGAATGTCGGCTGGATGGACGTTCATCTGCTCATCGCGGCGTCACTGACTTACCTGAACCCTCGGGAAAAATTTGGTGCACACATATAAGCATTCACACACACACACACAGGGGCGATTTACAGCTCTTTGTTCTTGCAGGCTCCACTCCCTCCGTCTCTCCCTTCCTTATATTGTTGTGACAAGGCCAGTGCCATTACAAGTGTCTGCGAGCAGCCAAGGCTGCCGTCAGCCCGCTCTGTCAGTTGCCATGGTGAAAGTGTAATGATATATAGGGCTGATAGAGGGTGATTGAGCGTACGTGTGTGTGTGTGTGTGTGTGTGTGTTTGTGTGTGTTTTGGTGGCAGCTAGATTGGAGAAAGAAAGTGGTGGGGGGAGGGTGGACAGATGCATGATAGATTGCTGCAACATTTTGCGTGATTTAATCACCCACGTGTGTTAAAACAGAATCATGAAAATCAGAATTTAAAAACTTAACAGGGACGAACTTTGTTTGTGAAATGGATGTTTTTTTTTTCCTTTTCTGAGCGAGTCAAGCCGTTGAACTGTCGGAGGAGCCAAGGCCAGCATGCCTTTCTTTCTTTTCTTTCTATCTTTTCCTTCTAAATTACAGCACGTGTGTTCCGTCGCGGCACAAAAGAACTCAATAGCTGAGAGCTTTAAAGAATGGGAGTCGTTTCAAAAGCTCACGCCGGTCTGAGGTTGCAGCCAAGGCTGCCGGTTTGAAAGGCAGATTGCTTTTTGTCGGCTCCTCGGGAAAGAAAAAAAAGAAAAGAAAACGTGCCTACGTGAACCCTGCACGTCTTATTTGTCAGCACCAGAGGGGCTCCGACAAACCGTAGCCGCCGCCGCACACTCGTTTCAGGCGCACTGCAGTGTACAGACACCCCAAGTAAGCAGTGAAATAAGAAGGCACAGCAAGCTGAGCACGAGGAGGGACAGAGATTCCGTCAGTGAACGCCATCGGTGAGACATGCGAGGCAAAAATCAAATGGAAATGTGTCACTCACCTTCCGTAGCTTTGTGTTATCAATAGTGCCAGTTCTTCTTTGAACATAAAGGAGGGCTTGTAATCTCATGAGTGCTGTACTATTTTAATCTGACTGCATTCAAGACTCGGAGGAACTGTTACTAAACCCTTTGAAAAAAAAAAAAAAAAAACAAGTAGGTTTTTCGTGGCCGTCTCTCTCTTCTCTTCATGCTAAATACAGCACAAAGGACTCGCATCTCCCGCCGTCTGCCGGCAGATTAAAGTGGGGTTTTTATTTACCGGCCCCTATTAGCATATAAGAGGCTGCTGTTTGTTTTGCTGGAGTGTTGCACTGAAGTGCACGTTTGCGGCGCGCACGCTGAAGTGTACAGTGGGAATTGTTACTGTGGTATGTTTTTTTTTGCGTTGGAGCGGCTGATTGGAGTGGAGCGGCTCCAACCAGGCAACCTCGGCCAACTTCCCGTGCACTCACACTGCGAGATCTGACGCAAGACGTCCCCGTTGGGTCACAGACGTGACGTCCAGACTTAGCGATCACCTCTGTCTCCTTCCTGTCTCTCTATGTTTTTTTTTTAATGGATTTTTAACCTGAAATTTGATGGTTAGTGTATAGAAGGTTGTAATTTCCCCTTTCTTCCTTTATGATGTCATAATTACACTTTTTGTGTTATCTTGGAGTAGTGGCATCATTATTAGCGTGCACCGGTCCCTATTCCACATCCCCGTCACGATGTTTGCATTACATTTGGATTGATGTCATCACGACATGTTATTAACTGGGAAGAACCCTTTACTTTATTGACTCTTCATACCGCAGAAGAACCAATTAACCCACTCATGGAAATCAATATCCGAGCACACAGTAGCGCTACAGTGGCTCTCTGTCCTTCTGCCCCCCCCACCCACTCACTCCTGCAGGCTACTATGGGAAAGGCTGCACAGACGCCTGCCATCTGAATCCATGTGAGAACGAAGCTCAGTGCCACAGGAAGCCCAGCTCCTCCCACGGATACATCTGTGACTGCGGAGACAACCACTACGGCCAGTACTGCCAGCACAGGTACACACACACACACATACACACAGACACACACCGACACTCACAACACTTTGAAGGTATAAAGCCACAGTGTATCTGTGTGTTGGCCGCACCTTCTGAAGCCCCCTGTCGTCCAGCTAAGGCGAGCTCGTGCCTGTGTGTGTGCGAGTGTGTGTAGGTTTGTGACTGTGGCTTTAGTGCGGCCTTGTTGTTCCACATCTCCAGCCTTGCATGTAATCCAGTGTGGATGGGGCTTAACCTGGAATCAGACATACACGCGGAGACTGTATGCGTGCTTGTGTGTGTGTGTGTGTGTGTGTGTGTGTGTGTGTGTGTGTGTGTTAAACTGGTGACCCTGACCGTAACCCCGCTCCCTCCGTCTGTCCTGTGAAATCCTCCCATCTTCAAATTGATCTCTTTTGTTGTCCATTATCAACATGTTTTTGTGTGTGTGTCAGTGTGTGTCAGTGTGTCGCTCGCTTGTTGTCAGAATCAGTCTGCGTGTCAAATTGCATTTCATCTGCTTTTCAAACATGTTAATTGTCAATGAAGTAGTGAAGAAGTACATTAAGACGTGTTTGGAGTAAAAATAACAATGTTTTATGTTTTTTCCCGGTGAGTCAAAGTGGACTTTGTTGAATTGCTCTGTTGGTGTGTGTGTGTGTGTGTGTGTGTGTGTGTGTGTGTGTGTGTGTGTGTTTGTGCAGAATTGACCACCAGTGTCCGAGGGGCTGGTGGGGCTCTCCGACCTGCGGGCCGTGTCACTGTGACACCGATAAAGGCTTCGACCCCAACTGCAACAAGACGACCGGACAGTGTCGCTGCAAAGTAATGCACCCACACAAACGCACACACGCACACACGCATGCACACACACACACACACTTTTTTGCAGTTTTTAGTACAGGCATTAACTGTAAAGCAGCTTAAGTGTTGAAGCTTTTCATGTCTTTATTTGCATCTGTGGCTTTACAGCTTCACACAATTGCAAAATAGCCACTATTGATCTCCTGAAAGCAGCATATTTAGCCCTCTGTTTACAGCCATCCTCAAAACACTCGGCTTTCGCTTTTCGCTGTCACTGTTCTCCAACAAAAACTCGCTCCAACTAGAAAAGTGGAGCGAGCAGGTGACTTTCAAGCGAAGATGAAATTCCTCAGTTCGTTGCCCGTCTAGAGAGACAGCTTGTTGAGAGGACAGACTTTTAAAGGGAATTTAGAGCGGCGCTAAATGGCTACATACCTCCTGCTATAGAGCAAATGATCGCAGGTATTTCCAGGACAGACTGTGAGGATCGCTTTGGATCAGGTTGAAGACAGACCCGCAGTGATAATCCCGACATCTGATGGTCGGATAGACGGCCGTAAGCCTGGCCATGATAGTGTAATCACCATCATATCTGGCTTGTATGAATGTGCAAGAGTGCATACTGATACATTTAAACCGGTTTATCTCATCCCTAATCTGATCTTTGACCCTAATCTCTGATCCCTGTTATTCATGTGGAACAAAGCACCTCGCTGGATGTCGCTGCCCTTTGCCCTTTGGCTTCGGCTTTGGCTTCTCTGTTTGTCTTTGAAATAAAGCTTAAAACAAAACATTATTTCTTTAATAATGTGATATTTTATATTTATGATATTTTCTTATTAAACTGATATTACACTGTTATTAACATGGCAGCCAGAGTGACGCCCACTGAGTGGGAACCAGAAGCATGTCACCTTTAAGTGTGGGTAAATATGAGCTCTGCGGGAGCGTGGCAGAACCATGCCGGCTCCGTCGGGACCGGCTGAAGCTCCCTCTGAGCGAGAGGGAGGATTAATCGCCCGCCCACTGACATCAGACTTCGTCGCGATATAGATCAGCTGTCTGTGAAAACCTCCGCGTTTAGAGACTGCAAACATATGAACCGAACCTCCGCAGCACCGGGCTGTGGATCTGCAGCGAACGAACTGCCAGGCTGCTGCGCTCGCGCCAGCGCTGCGGCCACATCCCATTTCTCTCACGGCATAAATCTTGCCCTGATGTGTGCGTTGATGTCATCAGCCACACTATTCCTGGCACGGTGACATTTCCGTCAGGGTATGATGTGTGTGCGTACACGCTCGCCTAACCTGGCTCTCTCCGGCTCTGCGTGTGTGTGTGTGTGTGTGTGTCTCCAGGAGTTTCATTACCGCCCCCGGGCCTCTGACACCTGCCTGCCGTGCGACTGCTACCCCGTCGGTTCTTTCTCGCGATCGTGCGACCCGGAGAGCGGCCAGTGCCAGTGTCGGCCCGGCGTGATCGGGCGCCAGTGCAACTCGTGCGACAACCCCTTCGCCGAGGTGACCAACTCGGGCTGCGAAGGTAGGATTTCTGCAATGTGGGGCTTTCCAAAAAAAAAAAAAAAAAAAAAAAATGTTGCTGGGTGATGAAGCGATGCTGGGTGTCTTTGTTCCCTCGGCAGTTTGCTTCGCTCAGCAACCTTATGTCAGAACCTGCAGGCGGAATAAATGTGATGGGGATTACAGTTAATCTTCTCACTGCAGTTTCTTTCATCCACTTTCCCGCAGTTATGCGTTGAACCGGCATAGCTTCTGACTGGTTGTGGTAACGCGGACATTAATTGCGTCGTCTCAACGGTGAAATGTTGCTGCAAGTCGTGTTGCAACCCTGCCTGGTTCAAAACTTTCCTTTTGAACTTGCTTTTGTTCAAGGCTTGATGTATTTAAATATATTCTGTCTCCAGAATTGCCTCATTTTCTTAATGATTAACGTTGTAATTTCTCACGCATGAATGGATTTAATGAGTGTAATCAAAACTTTCCTTTTCATATGAAATTTTATCCAACCTGTGTTCCAGGGCCTCCAATACAGAACAAAGTCTTTGTCATCTTGCTTATATTTATGTGGCACATTGTCGAGTCATTTCACAGTTTTCCCTCTGGGATTACTTCGTTTTTTTCCTTTTTGGATTATTTTTGCTTCAACAAGCTTTTCTATGAAAATAAAAGGCTCAATCAAACTGACGACTGTCGCCGTTTCCCTGCATGCAGTCATTTACGACGGCTGCCCCAAGACCATCACTCAGGGGATCTGGTGGCCTCGGACCAAGTTCAACCTCCCTGCTGCAGTTCCCTGCCCCAAAGGCTCTGTCGGTCCGTGCGCACACACACACACACACACACACACACACACACACACACACAGTGTCTCAGGGATCTGCCTCTGTGAGTTGTAACCCTCCTGTTGTCCCTCCGCTGTGCAGGTGCGGCCATCAGACACTGTGACGTGGAGAGAGGATGGCTGGAGCCCGACCTTTACAACTGCACCTCGCCGCCGTTTGTGGAGCTCAACACTGCTGTATGTTCACAGTTTGACAAAGCGGTTAGCACTCTGAGGTTAAATACTCTTTATTGGTTACCAAAGTGACCCGCTCTTTTGATATTATTGGCTCAATAAAGGGGCAGTTCACGCAGAAATTAGTACGAAGTGTGGACCCATGACTCATCACTGTGATTTGTATTCTCGAGTGGCATGGCCTCCTTTGTCCACAAGGGCAATGTCTCATTGGTACAGTTTTATTGACAAGGCCACACTTGGACCATCATTACATCTGTAACTTGATCACATGGAGGAATGCTGATTCTTATGGTTTTCACTCAAATGATGCAACGAGCTTTTAGTCCAATTTGCCCCTACAGAAATGGGAAAAAGGGCTTTTGTCTCCACTGCTCCTTCTAAGTTGGAACGTGTTGCAAAAAGACTGGAAATTGACTAAGAGCACCTGAGACATCCTCCTCATTTTGTAACTTTTCTTTATAATGTTACTGTAACTGTTGATTGTAAATTGCTGAAATTTTGAAGTTTTGCTGCCTCTTGGCTAGGACTCCTTTGGAAAAGAGGGATAAATAAAAATAAAAATAATTAATCAAAATAAAATAAAAAATAATAATTGAAATTGCCCCCATTTACTCCTCACCAGTTATGTGGGTTATATAATGTCACCACAGCCTCCATCAACAAAAGGCTGAATTGAAAAAGGGGTTTCGAGACATTTTATTTATGGGCGAATTGGTTGTAAATCTTGATGTTTTTTTTGGCATTTCCTGTTTATTCAGCTGGATTCTCTGGAGCGTAACGAGACGGAACTGAACACCATCATGGAGAAGAAGCTGGCCCACCAGCTCCGCGACGTCACAGAGGCAACCGGCCGCCTCTACGGAAATGACCTGCAGATCGCCGAGCGCCTGTTGTCCCGCCTCCTCACCTTCGAGACCCAACAGAGCGGCTTCGGACTCACGGCCACTCAGGACGCACACTTCAACGAGGTAAAAGGCTTTTTTTTACCTCCGCCAACACTTTCACCTGATAATCCCATTGAAAGAGTCGTGGAAGCCTGAATATAGTGAGTTTCAAATCCGCTAAGGCGGCCAGATGACGCAATAAATTCGATTGATAGACCGAATCTTAATGGGGAACATACCCAGCTTAAGGTGTTAAAATGAAATGTCCTCGCACGAAATGTCTCCTTTGTATTACATTGGAGTTATTGTCATGTTTTAATATCAGTCATTTCATATTAACCAAGCCAGTCTGATTTTACCTGATAGAATAAAACACCGTCTGTGAGTGCGAGCACTGTCACAGAATCACATTAGTCTGTTGTGGCTTTGTCCCCTACAGACATCTCTGCATCATTTTGGTCCCATTATTTGGCTCGTACATCAACATTTGAGTGACAGGAAATGAGTTCCAGCATGAGACGGCTGAATATATTCGGCAAAACAAACGCAGCTGGTATGAACAACGGCGGTTGAAATCCGGCAAAGCAGACACACGAAACAGATTTTAATTCAACTTCTTTATCACCCGCTTTTATTTCACTGTTAATTCAAGTCGTATTCGAGCGTGCAATTCAAAGTTGCTACATTATTTAGACGTCATAACAGTATAATTAGTAATAACGTGAAGCAGAAGCTGTGTTTAAATCAGCGGTGGAGTGTTTGCGGCGCATTTGAAACGGCAAATTCCACGGGACAACCTTTCAATCCATCCATCTGAAGTAACGAGCGTGTTCCTGCTGCTTAACGCACTCTGGAAGCCATTCATTCTTATTCCGCGATGGGCAGTTAAAAAGCGTGTGTTTTTTTCCCCTTCCCCTGCTCACATCTACAGTCCTTACAGGAGATTTAACAAGGCATTTAATAATTTATGCCGCCAGCGAGACTTTAGCCACCTGATGGCAGCCGTAGCGGGAGCCGCCCCGCCCTGCAGCTCGGAAGTCATTGATAATGTCAGTTGCTATAGAAACCAAGAGTGATTGTGGTTGTAGCATCCACGTTTATCTGCAGTGGAATGCCATCTGTGTTTCAGATTCCCCAAACTCGATGAGGTATTCAGTCCCAATGATACTCGCTCGCTGCGCTGTGCACATTTCAGCCATTTATGTTTGCTTCTTTTTAATCACAGTTTCTTTTCCACGTGGCTCTGCAGAAACAGTAAAGGAATCATTCTAATTTCCTCCATGCAGTTTTTCCTCCTGTATGTGTGTGTGTGCGTGTGTGTTCATATTCCATATGTCCATGTCCATATCCATATTCATATTCACATAATTCACTTGTTGCACAGAATCCCCCGATGTGCGCTGCCCACACTTGCAGTGACCCGAACAAAAGATTGTTGCCCTGCATGAAACGCATCACCCTTTTAATCCTCGTGCTCAAATTGTTCAATACTCAACCGTAATCAATACACGGGATCGCCAACAATGACAGTTGCTATGGCAACACAGCGGCAGCATGGATGACATGTCTTAGTGAGTGGAATGAAAACCATTGTCAACCATTTTATTCCAGAAAATAGGTGGAATTTGCAATGCATGACTTTAACTTGGATGTATATATGTATTTTTTTTTTCATTCTAGAATACTACCCTGTTTGCCAATGAACGTAAATGTTTAAAAAAAATTATTATCGTGTTTTTTACATGAAGAGTTGAAAAAAGGATTTTGTCACTTACTTTTATTTTAAGTCTCCAACTGTGATGAAATGTTATTTAAACGTTAACATTTTGTGTTTTATCACAAAAAGGATTCATCAATATTCACCATCATTCACCATTAAAAGTTTGAGTGCAGGGTCGTTGGTTTTTGATCTCATCCTCAATGTCCGGATTATTGGCTGCTGCCTCCATCTCATCCCTTCACACCTTCTCTCTCTCTCCAACACCGTCTCTCACGTCATCTTCTCCGCACAATATTTCTCAGACGGTGGCGCCACAGGTCACTTCATTCTCCTCATACTAAATACCTCACTCTATATTCTTTTCCTTTCACTGTAGGAAGCTCTTCCATTGTGCTCCCCAGAGTATTATGGGATATCGTTGTGCTTTATTGCTTTTGGTGCAGTCAGACTATATGAAGTCATATTGAACGCTTCCCGCCTTCACTTTTTCTCTGGCTCTGTGATATTGCTCTGTCTTTGAATTATAGCACATCTAACAGTCCTTTACCCACCGCTGTTGAAAAGAGGCCACGCCATCAAACAAAGTTCTTTGTTTTTTGTTGGGTGATTTCTGAGCATGTGACTGAGTTACAGTCAGGGACTGAAGCTCCATAAACTTCCAAAGGTTTTCCTGTGTTTTTTACCATTGCAAGCTCATGCTCAGTCCTTTTCTAAATTCATCTCTTCGCTCACTGCTTCTGTCTTCTGAAATATTTCACAAGAACGCAGGATCTTTTTCTCTTTGCCTTCCCAACATCCTTGGCTTTTGTTGGCTTAGCACCGGGCTTTAAGGCTTTATTAAATCTGGCCCTTTGGTGAGATACAGCAGCAAACTCATCATGTCTTCTCCACTCGCTATTTGCTCGCTTTCGGACACCTTTTTTTGTTCTTTTCTTTTTTTTAACTTCAGCCCTATTCGTATAACCTCAGAACTCATCATATGTGCCGGGCTGCTCATTTAAACTCTCAAGTTCCCCACTGGCTTTTCTTTTCTTTGCACAGCGACTCACATTTTCTTCCAGGTGTGAATCATCTCACTGCACTTCCTTGTATGTGGTATCATAGCTCGTGTAGTATTTCCAAGTCCTATCTGGGAAGAATATGTGACACCACTTTGGGTCAGTTTTGTTTTTAGGAGATATTATATCAAAGGTTCAGTGTTTTACTGTTTGTTTGTTTTTCAATCATCCAAAAGCAGGTCTCTACAGTAGAAAACAGCATATTTTAGGTCTTGTTTTGCAGCCTGAATGCCCGTTGCTAACCTCGGAAAGGTGTCAGTGCCCTTTGTGACATCACAAACTGCTGATCTCCACAAATGTGTGTTTTGTACACACTGTTTAAAATGTGCAGCAATCAAAAGAAGCAAAGGATTTTTCTGATTTCTGCAAACTTCACTGAAAGCCACATTTTTCTGCACTGAACTTTGTCTCCTGTAATGACTTGCATTTCTTTTCTTTCCTTTCCTTTCTTTCGACTCTTTTCAGAACATTCTCCGGGGCAGCAGTGTGCTGTTGGGTCCCAGCACGACTGTCCTTTGGCGGGCTCTGGCTCAGAGTCAGAACCACATCCCAGGCGGCGGTCCAGCCGAGCTAACTGATCTGCTGGAGCAGTACGCTCAGACTCTGGCCCAGAACATGAAACTCACCTACCTCAACCCAGTGGCGCTGGTCGCTCCAAACTTGGGTGAGTTCAGTCAGACAGCCTTAAAAAAAAATAAAAAAAATATGTAAAACAGCTGCACTGTCAGACCAATAAAATCTTAATCTTCACACAGCCAATTTGCAGCAGCTTTTTTTCCCCCTCATAATGCAATAAATCTCTGCTGTGAAATTGTCCAGAATAACTCTTTGTAAACAGGAGATGAGCGGCGCTAATGCAAATGATGATGGCACAGTTACAGAATTGGCAGAGACTCAGAGAGAGGGAATTTCACACTCCCACACACACACACACAGAGGCACACAGACAGCTCATGCTTCCAGCACATGCATATATAGCCTCAAGCACTGTGACACTGGCCAACACACGTCTTTGGATTTTGAACATTATAACAAAAAAATACCCCTCAATCACACTTGGTACCACTTGAAACTATTGTGTTCATTTACCGTCTATAAGAACGTTAAGACGTCAACTGACATTCTCCCCACGTTGCTGTGTTGTAGATTTGAGTGTGTGTCAATTTGTTTTGGCATTGCTGTGCTTGAACATTTGGCACTATTTCACATTTTTGCCTTTTCAGTTCAATGAAAATGCAGCTAAATTATGTGACACGCGCGCAACTTCATGCTGCGTTGAAACAGCAGCTGCAGGAGGAAAGCCAGACGATTCACTTTCACACTTGTTAGACTTTGAGCAATGCACACAAATCCAATATTTTTGTGAAATTAAAAGCAACAAAAAATACTCAGTACTCAATACTTAATATCAATAAGTGAAACTTTCTTGAAGTTATGCCAGAGCACCAGTTTAATCTGTTGAATCACCGAGTGTTGCTGAGCTTTATAGCAGTACCAAAAGGAGAAAGGACAATAAAACAATGACGATCCCAGATGGAGAGCATCACGTAAAAGCAGAGGGAAAGATAAGAAGCAGCTGAAGCTGAATTTCACACCCAGTGCTAATTATTAATGTTGTTGAAGACTGTCCAGAAAGGGACGTGGGGCGACCTGACACCCATCTGTTAGTCACTAATACGTGCTGCTCGGGGCCAAATCTATAAATTGAGTGATTCTTATTAACCCAGCTGTTTCTCCATCAGAGTCGTGAGAGACTGCCGCAGAGAATTGGAGGAGCAAACGCATGCACACAAACCACTGCCGTGTTCATTATAGAGCACCCCTATATTGACTCCGCACTCGCTGCTCAATACCTTGTCTTCTTTCATTTGACTCAGTGTTAGTGTGTGTGTGTGCATGTGTGTGTGGATATTGTAATGGTTCTCTCGCATACCAAAAGTCACAAAGGATCAGTTTTTTAGTTCATTTTTCAGTTTTTCGCCAGTAGTTTTTTTTTTTGTTTTTTTTTTTTTTTAGTTTAGTAAGGTAGTTAGCTAGTTTCTTCTGTTTTATGCTTGAAATTATAAAAACATTTCTCCCTCGTTTATTTCCAAATAAGAAATTTGCAGTCGCAGCCACAAATGTTCAGTCTGCCTTTGCTTGTTTTCTGCTTGTTTGTGCGCTCAGTCATGAACCTCGACCGTGTGGAGAACCGGACGCACGTGCGGCGGCGCTTCCCTCGTTACCACACCCCCCTCTTTCGCGGTCAAGCCCTGTGGGATCCCTACACCCATGTGATTCTGCCTCCAGCTGCCCTGGTGTCACGGCAGCAGCAGCACAGCTGGAAAGAGAAGGAGCGGCTGGAGAAAGAACGTAAGGCAGCAAACTTGTTCCGCAAAAATTTTGAAATAAAAACCCCGACTGTTTCAAAGCGGTGGACCGCGCTAACGTGGACTTCCTGCTTTTCCAGCCTCTTCCCCGCAGAACCCTTCGCCCGCACCGGTCGGTATCTCAGCCAATCACACGGGAGGATACACCGCGGCCAGGCGAGCCGTCTTGATGCCTGAGCAGCCCATCACCGTTGTCATCATGCTGATCTACCGCAGCCTGGGCGCCGCCCTTCCGCCCAAGTACCACGCTGACCGGCGGGGAGTGAGGTTAGGAATGGATCACTGTCACGGCATCAGCATTGATCATCTGAGGGGCTCAGTTGGATATTAGGCTGCGTTCAGACTGCAGGCGAATCTGATTCAAATCCGATTTTGAGGGCTGACTGTTCACACTGTTTTTAGCAAGTGTCCAAATGGGATCTGGCTCTGTTCAGACTGGGCCACATTATTGGCCCATCTGACAGGTTGCTGTAGCGCTGGAATGGCGCTCCCTGCTCTGGCGCATTGGGTCTTGCGTCACGTAGAGTGACGTCACGGACCGTCAAAACCGATCTGTGTGTTTGGAGCTGTTCACACTGAGACGCATCTGTCCAAATGTGATTTGAAACTACCTCCCAAAGGTGGTTTCAATCCGATTTGCAAAAATTGCAAAATGGATTTGTGACTGTTCAGACTACAAAAGAGCCATCTGGTTTCAATCTGGATGGGCTAAAATTCAGATTTTGGCTGGCAGTCTGAACAAGACCTTAAAGTCTGGATTAACTACGCAATTTATGCATCAACAATAAGAAAATTGCTCTGACGTCACGGCGGGCATCATCCGCTGCATTTCCAAAAAAATCCCCATTACCGGAATCAGTGTTCAGTCTCTCCCTCTGCCAGTGCCTTCCTGGTCCGCTTCACTGGGAAGTGACACGCTGACCAGTTTCCAGCAGGTGGAGGCGTCCAGTAATTTAAGGCCGCTAATGCGCCCAATCTCAGCCCTAACTGGCCGCCGACCGGAGCTCCGCTCTATGTCTGATTTAGTCAACACCCACCCACCCACACACACACAGAGCTAACTCGGCACTCTCCCTCCCTCAGGCTGCCCAGACACCCGGTAATGAACTCCCCAGTTGTCAGCGTGTCCGTCTACAACAACCACACGTTTGTTGGCGGACACTTGGACCAGCCCATACTGCTGGAGTTCAAGCTGCTGGAGACGGCGAATCGCAGCAAACCCCTGTGTGTGCAGTGGAACCACAGCAGCCCGTGAGTACAGACCAATGCTGTAATACTGCTTTTTTTTTTTTTTTTTGTTCTATCAAAATGCCAGGTATATAAACCAGCTCTTTAGTTTTCATCCTGGTCTCCAGTGGAGTACCCTTTTATATTTAGCCTGCTGTTTACAGCCTCCTGCCAGAGTGCAGGGTTTTAGCTTTGCGCTATACTGACTTTGCTGCAACTTCCACACCCAAAATCAGCAGAGCTTGGACTTTCCACTTTAACTGGGAGTTCACACTCAAAGTTTTTGCATAATATGGGACTTTTCATATAATTTGAGTTCCCGCCTTCAAGATGAGGTTTAAATTTGTTTAATATGTTGTTATTTACTGATTGATTGATTGATGAGTTTGCACAGAAACTGTCTTGTTTACATAGATAGTAACCACACCACCACTATCATCACACCCATCAACCCGTCTTCTAGTTTTATTTCGAGGAGCAGCGCCGCGCCTTTAATGTGAAACGCAGTAACAGTTTAATGAAACCACCCATCTTGATGACAAAAAGAGTCTGAAAATGCTCAAATATGTGAGGAGGTTGTGGTGTGTGTGGCTCTTCCTAAACCTGTGGACTGCCACAGTGGATGGGTTGACTGGGCCGGCTGATGTTTTTTGGCTGGGCAAGGGGACCTGCAGCGGTGGAAACACAAACTTTCTCGCTGGAGACAGTCCCCCTTTTCACCGCTGACCACCTCCCTCTTCTCCCTCCCTCCCCTGCAGGCACGAGGCCGGAGGCTGCTGGACCGTCAGGGACTGCATGGTGGTGTACAGGAACACCTCTCACGTGCGCTGCCAGTGCCAGAGGCTGGGCACCTTCGGCGTGCTAATGGACAGTTCGCACAGGGAGGTGGGTGATCCTTCAGTATTGATTTAGCGATTACTTGCACTCGTCATGTAGTTCCTGCTCTGAATGAACATGCAGTGCTGACCTCTTGTTGCACCCGCACCCCCCTACATACACACACACACCTCTTTGACATACCTGTAGCTGCTAATTGGCAGTCTTTGCTGGTGTTTCAGCATGTAATCGCTCAGAATTACAGCCCAGACTTCTGCTCCGAAAGGCTAAAGGGATCCGACTTGTTACAGCCGCAGCAGATTTTCACGGTTTAATACAAAAACCTCTCCAGTCGGACCACTTCAGCATGATAAGTGGCGGTGCACTGAATCACCGGCAGGAAGGAGACTCAGGAAACCTCACGCCTCGCTGTGAATATAAAAGCCGCATTTTCAAATCCAAAATAAGCCGGTGTTAAAATGTCGCACGCTGATTGGAAATGTGCTTCTCGTTAATGGCTGGGCACAGCGGCAGCACAAGTGTCTCATTGCCAGTCGTGTGACACAACGGTCTCGCTGCCTCTCTGATAGAATTTAGAATTAGTCATGTCTTTGGGGGTTTTATTCTCCAGAAGATGAAAATGTCTTCTGCTGATTGTGCTGTCTGCTGGTCATTCGTGTGCGTGGCTTGCCTTGATCAGCTGACCTTGTGTTTTCAATCAGGCTATTTAAAAAGAGTTTTAATACAGAGATCGCCTGCACTGTTAAGTCTTTATTATCAGTGTTGTTAGGATTACTCTTTAAAAGTAATCCAGCTACTGATTACTCTTTTATAAAAGTAATCTAATTACTTCTTTAACTACTTTGTTTCATAAGTAATCAGTTACTAATACTTTAGTTAAAAAAAAAGGTAAAGTAACAGTTGCTCAGTGCTTTGGAATGAACTTTATTAAAGTGCAAATTTTGCTATACCAAATATTGCCTCTGTCCTCTTAACATGAATGAATGTATGCTCTCTGAACGCAAACTGCACATTTCACAGAACAAACTCATGTGCAGCTCTGGTGCCTTTTGCACAGCCCATATTGTTAAAATAATAATAAGAGAAGCACAGTAGTTAAAAGATCTCTCCTGTGCAGAGTACTGCTGATTGACTTGTTAACATGGCTTTCAACAATTTATGAGGTTCGAAGTGGATATTTTCGAAGTTTGGAACATCTTGTTTCCTGCACACAACGAACCAACCGATTCTTTGATTTAGACGAGATGAACTCAAAATAATGTTTGTATTTCCAGCTGTCACGCACAATCGCTGCTTTTTCTTTTGCCGCCACCATGTCTGTTTTGGTGCGTTCCTCCGTTACTCGAAAAGTAGTTTAATTACAGTAGTGGATTACTTAGTAACAGATTACTCGCCAACGCTGTTTATAATCGCCTAACAGTGAGATCACGTCTTTTTCAGCGTACTCAGAGGTCTCCTGCCGTAGTTTACACTGTTTCCATGCTTTACATGTTATTTAGCCGCTTGTGTGCCAACACATTGTCCTCTGCTCCTCTCTGTGAGCAGCAGTTGGAGGGGGACCTGGAGACCCTAGCCCTGGTCACCTACACCACACTGTGCCTCTCCATGCTGGCCCTCCTCCTCACCGTCATGGTGCTGTCCTGCCTGCGGGGCCTGAAGTCCAACACCAGGAGCATCCATTGCAACACGGCGGCGGCCATGTTTCTGTCCGAGCTGGTCTTTCTGCTGGGGGTCAACCACACAGAACAGCAGGTAAAAGCCACAGCCGCATGTTTATCTTGGAGCTTTACATTTTATGTTTCGCTTTTTTACGATTTGCACAGCCAAAGAAAAGCAAACACACTTTCTCTTTTTCCACCTTGTGCATATTTAATGGACGGGAAACACACGGTTCCTTCCCCAGTGAATGAATCATTTCTAGGTCTTCCCCTTTTCCCTGTTCTTTAATTCGGTTACATCACAGATGTGTGTTTTTGCATGTCTGCACATTGCCCAGGGTGCTGGGTGCTGCAAGATGTGCTCACTCAGCATGAAATCCAATTAATTAAGTTGCATCTCCCCTCACCGCCTCAACCGCTCGCCCCCACACCACCGAGTGTACAGCTCTTAGAGTGTGAAGTGTTACTTCTAGCTGAACAGTGTGTCCTGTGAGTCATGTGTGTCATGCTCTGGAGATTATGCCAGCGCTCACGGCGGTGCGTGTGTGTGTGTGTGTGTGTTTGGCTACACTGCTGTTGAAATGCTGACTCATGTATTTTTCTTTATTTGGCTTTTAGATGCTTTTTTTTTTTTTCGTATTGTCGTTGCAGAAATTGGTTCAATCATCATCAACGGAATTATTATTGAACCTTCGCATCTAATTTCTCAGGTTCAAGGATGGAAAGTTTAAATTATGACAGTTAAAAAGAGTTGTGCATTTCCAGGGTCATGAAGTTTCCTCTAGAGATGTGCAGCCATTGGCAGTCTGCATTGAAATTATAACTTTTGACGGATTGCCTTCTATTTTTCCTGTACAGATCACATTAGAAAGCTTTGTTTTCTAATTTGCCTTGATATTCAGAGCACGTCGTCACAAGATGGTTGTCATTTGTCAGGAAACATTCACTCCAGGACCCTGTGATTTTCCAAGTTGCTGCCAGCGCTCGGTTGATTTTTGTTTTTTTTTACTTTTTTGCTTTAACTTCTCCCTTTTGAAGACGACGTCGAGCGCTTTTCAGATGTGCGCTTGCTGTGATTTAGTGCCACTCGGCTTTGAAAGACGTCGCTCCCATCTAATAAAACGAACAAGGCAGCAGTGTGAAGGCTCTGGCGCTTTCACGTTGCGCTCCCAGCATGCTCCAGTGCAGCCTGCAGTTGTTGTTCTCCCTGAAAACTGAAATGTTAATGTTGGGAATTATTCATGGGGGGGCTGCGAGAGTTCGGCATTACTGGCAAAGCAAACAGCAGAAGTTGACCAGAGTTGTTTGGACGTTAATGTCATGTTGCCCCAGGCTTCAGAAATAGATGGCGTGAGCAGTGGCGTTGCCTTAAAGTGCCGCTCGGGATGCGCATTTCTGTCTAAATTTGACAGAGTTCAAAAGGGTATAACACAATGAGCATGACGCTCAAAATTGAGGTGACAGTTTTAAGCTGAAGGACTGAGTTTGTGTCACGCAGCTGCTATGCAAACGTCTGTCTAAGTGCATTTCTTTACATGACCACATATAAACATGTTCATCAATTGGAAAAGTTTGCTGAAACCCGGCCTGAGCTGTGAGGTACAACTCAGGAACCCACTTCTGATATTGATGTTTCAACATCATGAGTTAGTAATCAGTACATCAGTTCAATAGATGGGATGCAGTGGGACAAACTAAAATACTGTCAAGAAACACATTCACAAATAATAATGATGAGATGAAGAATCACAATGGCCTCGTACCAAACAGTTAGAACCTGTCTGATTAAAATATAAGCTCAGATGTTTTTGTCCCAATCACTCCTCAACTATGAACTTCAGCCATTAAAATCTCCTCTGGGACGTCTCTACTACCAGCTCATGCCCAGAGTGACCTATCATTGCACTCGCAGGTGTCCTAAGGCTGCGTTCAGACTGCAGGGAAATCTGATTCCAATCAGATTCCCTCTCAAATCCGATTTTGAGGGCTGATTGTGCACACTGTTTTTAGCAAGTGTCCAAATGGGATCTGGCTCTGTTCAGACTGGGCCACATTATTGACCCACCTGACAGGTTGCTGTAGCAACAACGTCGGAGCGGAGGCGTCGTCCAGCGTAGCGTGTAGCGTGTGACGTCATATAATTGCGACCGCAGCACTTGCTGCGATACATGACCTGGAGCTTGGCTTGAATGGAGCTACAGTATCTCCCCACACACTGATGAGCCAATGACTTTCCTCCTCCTGTTTTCTACTTCTTCTGTCTGCTCCATTACGTTACAGCTCCGCACCTTGAACGGCGCCCTCTGGTCTGGCACATTGGGTCTGGCGTCGCGTAGAGTGACCTCACAGAAAGTCGAAAATCAATCAGTGTTTTTGGAGCCGTTCACACTGAGACGCATCTGTCCAAATGCCATTTGAAACCACCTCCCAAAGGTGGTTTCAATCCGTTTTGCAAAAATCAGATTTCATGTGATTTGTGACCGTTCAGACTACAAAAGAGCCATCCGGTTTCCAACTGGATGGGCTATTAATCTGATTTTCTCCGGCAGTCTGAACAAGGCCTAGATTTAATCCAGCATACAAACAATATTCCTTTCAATTTCACCTTGGGTGTTTTGTGTGTTTCCTGGATGTGCGTTGCGACGCCCTGCCGTAAACTCCGCTCATTTGTCATTTAGTCAATCCGGATTTTCTGCCACTGGTCCTCTCTGCCCCTTGTTCCATAGTACTGTCTCTCTCTGTCCGGCGCCGTAGTTCCTGTGCACGGTGGTGGCCATCCTGCTGCACTACTTCTTCATGTCCTCGTTTGCCTGGATGTTCGTGGAGGGCCTCCACATCTACCGCATGCAGACGGAGCAGCGCAACATCAACTACGGCGCCATGAGGTTCTACTACGCCATCGGCTGGGGCGTGCCCGCTATCATCACCGGTGAGCGCACAGCGGTGGACCCGTTGCCCCGCAATGAGTTTTTTTTTTTTTTTTTGTCGTGCACTGTGTATATATATATACCTGGTTTCGTTTACACACACTTGTGCGTGTGCATGTGTGTGTAAAGACGCGCCTTTGAAGCTGCGTGTCCTCTGCAGATAAGGTGTTTTATTAACATTTGGCTGTAAACTGGCTTGGGTGGCATTTTAATAAAGAGATAGGAAGCACATACACACACACACATTCACGCACGCGCACGTGCACACGCACACACATGCACTCGCGTTCACGTGGAAGCAATTTCTTTTCTTGACACAAGCAAGTAATATCAGTGCGACTCCCCCTCCCTCTATTTTCACACACACACGCGCACGCACACACACACACATAAACACGCATCACATACACATTTTCAGATGCCTACATGCTGTCGCAGCCTTGAAATCTTGTGATGTGTCTGTCACAGACACATCGACTGCTGTCTCTTTGAGCCTCAAGTCTGAATCTGTCCTCGCGCGCATGCACGCACACACACAAACACACACACATACACAGCTGCCTGTCTGGTTCCTCAGCCCCAGCGGTGTGTTTATCCGTCTGTCCATCTTTATTAAGGCTTTGCTTGTCCCCTTGACTCTCGCGATCCAATTTAAAAGTTCTTCAGAACCGCAGACGCCCCAGTTTGGGATCAGTGTTTATTTCTCATCCACACCTCGATACCTTCATGGCTCACTACTGCTGGGATCGCGGGGAAGTGTGGGTGTGCACGAGGATGAGTCAGTGTGCCGCGATAAAAACCGATTGGTTTGAGCAACAGATTTTACGACAGATTTCGCCGTGCAAGAATAATTCATCAGTAACGAGTCCACGGCGCCGTTTCTTTCCCTCCCTCTTGGCTGCAGGCCTGGCAGTGGGCCTGGACCCAGAGGGATACGGGAACCCCGACTTCTGCTGGATCTCCATCGACGACAAACTCATCTGGAGCTTCGCTGGTCCCATCGCCATCGTCATCCTGGTAAACCGTCTCCCCTCTGCTCTGCTGGCGACTGTGCAGACACATCATTAAAATTTTACTTTTCCAACCGGAGGAACGTGATTGCACCCCTGTTATACTTGAATAAAACATGTCACACGTGGTCACATGTTTTTGCCTCAATTGAAGCAACAATTTTAACATTCGGTGACATGGTTTGTAATTTCCAAACAAATTGTGTTTGCTTCTTTCGTTGTACTGTACGCTGTCACACCAGAGGCACAAAACTGTTTTGTTTGTTTTTTTGCTCTGTTATAAAGCTTTACATAGAAAAACGAGTTGTAGTAGCATTGGTTGCACCTTTATCTGCGGTTGTTTTATTTGTGTGTGTGTTTCTTACTCACTAACTGTTTTTTTTTCCTTATGGGTGATTTTACTCACAGTGACTTTCTATCACCCGTTGTCTGTATTATCCAGCAGCAGTATTGTATTCAAAATACAAACATCTTATCATTTGTGCTGATCCGTCTCTTCAGATGAATGGAGGGATTTTCATGGTTGTTGCCAAGATTTCCTGCAACCCTTCTCAGAAGGAGACCAAGAAGCTCCCCGTCATGTAAGTTCCCGTCCAGCTGCGCCTGAGTCGTTTCGCAAACTGGCCCGTTTTACATTTGTCGTATCTTATCTCGGCGAGAAACGGCTTAAAATTTTTAGCCGGCGCGTTGTAATAGCCGCAGTCCAAACTCCTTCGATAAGGTTTGCTCAGAGGGCGCGGGGGAAAAGCTCTCAGTCAGCGGCGGAAAAGCCCAGATAAAGGCGGCTAATGGCCACTGTAGCATCTAAATGAAGATAAACAACAAAAAGGAAATCGATACGGCCCCAACTGCTGCCTTTTACTTCCTGCCACGCCGGCCCCTCTTGTCTTTTCTGCCTCGAGATCTGTTCATTTTTCAGGTTCCGCGATCCAATAAAGCTCAGCCTGCGTTCACCTGTTGCGCAGATCATGATCATTGCCTTTATAAAATAGCCCTGGTAAAGGTGCATGTGGGGAAGTTTGATACGTCAGTGTTTTCGGTGATCAGTCAAAGCTCAGCAGCAACGTCGTATGAAGTCATTGAATGCGTGCCAGGCTCACCGTGTGCCCACATTTCACCTCTTTCTCCCACAATTCCCTCTGTGTGTCTCCACAGCGGCACCATTCGAAACGCCTTTGTGCTGCTGCTGGTGGCCACCTCCACGTGGCTGTGTGGCCTGATGGCCGTCAACAACAGCATCCTCGCTTTCTACTACATCTTTGATGTCCTTTGCATCGTGCAGGTCTGAACTAAATGTTTTATGTTTTTTTGGGGTTTTTTTTTCTTGCAGCCGTAGCAGCGACACTAAAGCGCAAGAAACCAACAGCGACATTTCCTCTTTCTGTTTGTCTCCCAGGGCTTGACGGTGATGCTGGTCTTCACTGTGTTCAACTCGGAGGTCCAGGAGGCCTGGAGAGTGGCCTGTCTGGGCAAGAAGAGTCCTGCCGAAGACCCACCGAGACCACCGCAGAACACCGTGAGTCACTCGCACCTGCAGCGTTAGACTGATAAGAGTTGTAAAAGTCCCATCCATCCATCCATCCATTCGTTTTGCATGCCCGCGCTCAGGGTCATGGGGGTCTGCTGGAGCCTAACCCAGCTGTCATAGGGCGAAGACAGAGTGACACCCTGGACAAGTCGCCAGTTCGCAGGGCTACATGGAGACAAACAACCATTCGCACTCACATGCACACCTACGGTCAATTTAGAGTTTCCAGTTGATCTCACATGCATGTTTTTGGACTGTGGGAGGAAGCCGGAGAACCCGGAGAGAACCCACGCACACACGGGGAGAACATGCAAACTCCACACAGAAAGCTCCCTGGCCTGGAATCGAACCCACAACCTTCTTGCTGTGAGGCATCAGTGCTAACCATTGCTGATAACAATCTGAGTTTCTAGCCTGTGAAATGAGTCAATCTGTTCCATTTCTTCCTCCACTCTTCAGAAAGTGTGCAATGAACTACACAGCTTTAGAAATTGGCTCTTTGTGGCGCCTCAACAGGCTGTGATAACACCTGTGAGGAAATAAAGCATCCATTTTTGCTAAAACTAATGCTGAAACCCAGCGCTTTGACAGGAGGCTGAAAACAGAGGGCTAAATGTGCAGTTTTCTGCACATTATGCACTGTGATATGCACTGTGATATGCACTGTGATACAAAAATCTGTAAATGAGTATTCAACTTAGTGAAATCTCGCTCATGGGTCACTCGAGATTGAGGGTGAACGTGACAGCCAGATGTGTGTCGGTGATGTGCAGCCACCCCCCTCCTCGCTGTGTTTCCCTTCCCTGGATTCACATCCTCACCGCGTCCATTATTAGAAACTCACAAAAGCCCTCTTGCCCTCCATTCCTCCTTCCCTCCATCCATCCATTTATCTCTCCTGTCCTCCTGCCTCGAGGCTGCGTCACTGACCCACATAAAGCAACTCTGGAGCCGGCGGAGCCGCTCCCGTCCGCTTTTTAGCCTACTTCCACCACAGCACTTTCCTGCGCCTGTTTTGAACGTACACCGTACACACGTTTACGCTGTACGTGCGCGGAGGTAAAGCGCGAGCCCTTCGCCTGTCAAAACACACTTTCAACTGTCCACCGACGTGAGTGTTTCCTCTTCCGAGCGGCGCCGCACTCAAACCCGCCTCGCTCCAGAATATTGATCACAGCGCCGCCGTCCCGTGTACGCAACCGCGTGTTCTTTGGTCAACTGTGCAATTTGGTGCGCGCGGGCCTTAATGTGTCAGCTTCTGCATTTTTCAGTTCACCCTCTTAACCTCCCATTTCCTTCACAGTTCATCCCATCCATCAACGAGTCACCTGGGACTAACCGACTGCATGAACAAATCTATTATTAGACGCGCGCGCACTCGGTTCTCTGTGCCTTTGAACTGTATGTATAAATGATCGTCTATATATGAATCCTTCCGCCTGTCTGACTCCAGCTGCATCATCCGTTATTTATACTTATAGTGGTCAGTAAGGGTCCAGGAAGCTCAGCTTGTGTCCTATTTCCTGGGCAGCTTCTGTGATTCTTGTACTAGTATGTCGTCTTGGGACACTGTAGGAAAAACAAATGTGGCTGTTTTTTTTTTTTATATGTCAGACTCAGAACCCCTATCACAATGCATCTCTGCTGGAGCAGAGCGGGCTGCACCGCATCACCCTGGGCACCTCCACCATCTCCTCGGTCAGCTCCGCCAGGTATAAAAACGTTTAAAATATTCACACACACACACAACAATTTTAAGACTAAACGCAAAGATGGTAGAAATTACACTTTAATGGTCCTGTGTCAGAAAAAAATGTTTTCTGACTGTAATGTCTCAATCTTGTCAGTAAATAACCCAAAAATCATTTCTTTGCTCCACTTTTTTGAAGGTTTTAGCTTTAAAACGCACAGCTTTCACAGGGGGCTGTAAACAGGGAGCTAAATCAGCTGTTTGCTTGAGTTCTGTATATTGTCCTTTAGATAGTTAAAGTAAGTCTTGTCTACTGGCAGCTCAAGGATCCGTGTGTTTAATCTGGGACCGTTTAATTGGACTCTGTCAGGTTGGATCGAGTCTCAAAGTTGCTTCGGGGAGCTTCAGTTAAACAAACATTTAGTAATTTGTGGGTCAGTGGAGTAAAGATGAAGAAGATTGGATGTAACAATGTACCGCTCGTGTATGTGGAGCAACACTAATGTACTCTCAGAGTGGATGCGGGTGCCTTCATGGATCAGTGATTCATTTTGAGTGAGTGATTCTTAATATGTATCATCCTGTGTGTGTGTGTGTGTGTGTGTGTGTGTGTGTGTGTGTGTGTGTGTGTGTGTGTGTGTGTGTGACTCTCCTTTCTCCCTCCCGTTAGAGAAAACCTCTTGGCCCGTCAGACTCTGGACCAAAACCTGGTCCACACTGGTGCCACAGACCTGGATGTAGCCATGTTCCATAGAGACGGAGGTATACAATACTTACATACATAAGGAATATGAGCACTGAGACACACAACTCCTCAGTGTGATACTTTCTTGACCTCTGTTGGCTTCTTTTCGTTTCTAATAAAGAAAATTGTACCCACATTTTTACTTCTTCATTTGTCTTTTTCCTTCCATTTCTAACCTTTTTTCCCCTCATTTCTCCAACTCTCTTTTTCCAGGCGAGGACTCGGACTCGGACTCGGACCTGTCCATGGACGAGGAGCGCAGTCTCTCCATCCCGTCCTCGGAGAGCGAAGACAACGTCCGGCTCCGCGGACGCATCCAACGCCGGTTCAAACGCTCCAATCACGGCGAGCGTCTGCTCACCGAGCCCACCCACAACGGCACCAAAGGTACACGGACACACCTTGCAATTTCATTCTCACGGCTGAAAGTCAGTCGATAGCTCCACAAGCTATTGGTAGCTCCTGCCAAAACACGTGATTGTAAGAAAATGGTTGTAATTAGATTTTTTTTGGGTTGAAAAAAGGACCTCACATCCTTTCTATTACAGTAACAACCACCTTTCTACATAAATAATGTCTATTTATGTGTTTGGACAATTAGCACTCAGTTATCTTGACCTGCATTCCTACATCTGCTAGAAAAAGGTGCAAGTGCTGCATCCAGCATGCCATGATCAGTGTGGCTGTGTGATATAACATGTCACACTACAAGAGCACAACGCACGTGTTTTCTTGTATGAGGTCCGCAAATCCATTTGATTAATTTTCAACTGAATAAGCCATCTCGGACTGTATTACTACCTCTTTGGTAGCTAAAATATGCACTGCTGCCAGTTTATCAGGCAGGATCCAGGTGATCAGCACAGTCCAATCAATATATCAGAGTGAAGAGCCGAGGCAGGGCTGGTTTCCCGAAAGGTCACAGTGTGAAGATGACGACGTCACCGCCGGGAAAGCGGAGTCGTTTGCATGCATGGCCGCAGTGAGACCTCAATCAATTTAACATCTTTATTGCCCCCTGGTGGCCGGCTATGATACGGACACACATATTATGTGTGTCTAGGGTTCTTCACCACAGTGTGCAGGTGTGATTCATTGAGGAGCGAAAATATGCTTGCATTGACCTCCATCTAATTTGCTTTTAAATGCTTTAAAAAAATCGATTTGGGTCAGATTAAAAAAAAAATCAGTGGCAACATTTGAATGTGAAAGAATTCTGAAAAAACATCTTGTTCAGGTAAATTTGTACTGAAATATTCTTTTTCTGTCCACAGCAGTTTTTCTTAATGATAATATACTATTGTGTTTCTAATTACTGCTATGGTGCCATCTGTTTTATAGTATAGTTGAAGCAAAATCTGAGTCTTTACGGCTGTTTTTACCAGCTTCAGTAATAAATTGTTTAATCTGCGATAAAGTGAATAATTAATTTCCAATTTTTCTCATCCTATTTACAATTGAATACGTTTTTATCGCTTCCTCCAATGTCACTGGGTGCTAAAGGACGACCTGACGAGAACAAGGTTTTCTCTTTAACGCTTGTCATGAACTCTGAAACGAAGCTGAAACTCATGAGTAATGAGAGAGTGTGTTTTTTTTGTGTGTGTGTGTGTGTGTGTGTGTGTGAGACAGATCTGGATGGCAATGACCTGTTATCTTACTGGCCAGCTTTGGAGGAGTGCGAGCCACACACCATGCAGAAGTGGGGCTCGGAGCGCCCCCTGGGGGGAGACTACAGTAAAGACGCTGCCAACAACAACCAGCTGGACGCAGCGCTGACCAGCGGGGACGAGAACGGCCCCAGCCAGCCGCACAGGCACCGGAAGGGTGAGACAACCACACAGCTGATCATGAGAATAATGACAGAAATGCTGCATTGCAGCGTTTTAACTCGCTTCCCATTTATGTTCAATTGTTTCCTTTTTCTGTTTGATTCATTTCATTCCCTTTTTTTTCCAACAAATTGTGCTTCCTCAGCTGCAACCTATCGCTGCTCCTTCAACCACATACGACTCAACTTAATGTGTTTTCAGGCTGTATTTTTCTAAGATTGGTGCATCTGATGGTTGCATCCGTGTTTATGCAGGCACATTAAGCCTGAAGGAGGACGATGATGACGTTTGGGTGATTAGTCATGTTGCCTGGAAGCACTGCTGACATTTCAGGGAAATTTGTTACAGAAAGAACACGCAGACACACATTTACTTCACACATGTGACCATGTATGAACACTTCTATATTCCTGAGCACTTTATATATTTGTACTTTGTGGCGATTGCCTCTTCCTTTTTACACACTGACCTGTCTTGTATGATTTGAGTTTTCTTTTTCCCTCCTTCGTTCTACTTTGTGCTTTTGTTGTTGTTGTTGTTTTGTTTTTAATCTACTGTAAACATCAACCTGCCGACGGACTACAGATGGAAAAATCTGACATATTTACATGTGTGATGTTCATTAATATGTGCAGTCCCTTTAACTAAATTAATTGAAATTTATGAGACACACACAAATACTCATACAGAGCAGCTATTTCTGCTTTTTCACCTTCATTTTGAAATATTTGTCATGATTTTCGTGGTTGCTTAGTAATATTTTACTCATTAATGATCATCATGAAAAGATGAATCATTGTTAAAAAAAAAAAAAAAAATGTAGCCATTTTAATTTTAATTCTTATGTTCCCTTCTTCTGGTACTTATGGCAACCTCTGTGACCCTTTTCCAGGCATCCTGAAGAACCGCCTGGGCTGTCCTCCGGCCCTCCAGGGTCTGTCCAGCAAGAACAGGGTCCCCAGCGAGCTCAACTGGTACAGAACCTCCACGCTAGGCCACCGTGGCGTTCCGGCAGCCTCCTACGGTCGCATGTACTCGGCCACAGCTGCCGGGGGAGGTTCTGGTTCCCTCTCTCAGCCGGCCTCCCGCTACTCCTCCAGGGAGCACCTGGACTCTCTGGCCCGGAGGCAGCTGTCCAGGGATCCGCTGGGCAGGCAGACCATCGGAGGATCGAGGGACCGCCTGGACTCCCGGGGCTCCAGAGACAACCTGGACCTCCTGCCCAGAAGGAGAGAGCTGGGCTTGGGGCAGGGTGCTGGGCTGGGAGGTCTGGGGTTTGACCACCAGAGGGCGGTGCCCTCCAGGGAGAACTTTTTGTCCATGGACAGGCTGGACGGCCACCACGCGGCCAGCGTCCACGCCTCCCGGGAGGATCTGAGCGGCACCAACGGGGGCTCGGGGATGGAAGGCTACCTCAGCGGCTCCCGCTCGCAGCTCAACTCGCTGACGCGGCGCCAGGCCTCGTCCAGGGAGCACCTCGGGGGGGCGCTGATGAGCAGCAGGTCCCGGGAACAGCTGGAGGCCAACGGCGTGGGAGGCCAGGCCCAGCCGTGCCGGGAGTGGCTCCGCACCCTGCCCCCCCGCCAGCCCTCGCTCCCCGACCAGCCCGCCTCCTCCTCCCCTCCTCCCCCCATCTCCGAGGAGCCCCAGCAGGAGCCGCCCCCGCCCCCCGGTCACCCCCGAGGCCGGCTGGACTCTGCCCCTCCGTGTAGGTACCCCGGTCCGGCCGTGCCCCAGATGGCCGGTCTGAACCCCGCCCTCGTCCGACAGCCGTCCAGTGAGCACCTGGACATCCTGTCCTCCATCCTGGCCTCCTTCAACTCCACCGTCCTCACCCCTCCCGCCCTCTCAAACCCTGGGCCTAATGGCTCCGCCCACGGACCCCCACCCTCCCTGCCTCAGTCCGCCACGTCCCACAGCATGTCTGAGGTCTCGCCAGAATCTGAGTAAGTCATGAGACTCCTTTCCTGTGTCTCCCTGGAAGGCCTTCACACACCACGTTTTACACTTCATTTGAATAGTTGGTGTAAAAACAGCTGATTACTATGTTTGCATCAAGGTTGTTGTTGTTTTTCTAACTATGGTGCTACAAGCTACGGTAGCCGACAAGGGCCAAACACAATACAACTGCCTTATGCGCCTTAGTTGGCGAAAACAGTTGCAGGTATGGAAACGATGCAAATTCACAAACACAGACACAAGTCTGAACAAGGTGCAAAAAGAAGACCATTGTGCAAACGAAATAAACGCGCTGCAAGACATAAAAACATATAGTTAATCATCAGACACGCTGCAAACAGAGAAGCGACGCAGAACACAACAGATGCAAACCAAGAAAACACATGCAAAAGAAAAAAACACTGCATGAACCAGTCACTACAGCAAAAGTACTCCAAAACTGCAGGGGACGGTGTTAGCGGAACAACTGACTGAAAGTTTCTAGTAGGAACTGGCGTAAAATGTACTCAAATAAAAGTCACATTTTCACCTTCATCAGTCAGCCGTCCTGAGTCTACCTGCGTGTCTCTCCACTGAGCTGTTTCGCTGAGAGCGCCCCCTGCAGGTTTGGAGCACTTGTGTTATAGTGACTGGTTTATGCAGCGTTTTTTTTGTTTGTTTGTTTGTTTTCGTTTGCATGTGTTTTCTTGGTTTGCATCTCCTGTGTTCTGCATCGCATCTCTATTTGCAGTGCATTGATGATTAACTATATGTTTTTATGTCTTGGAGCGCCACCATCCTCTTTTTGCACCTTGTTCAGACTTGTGTCTGTGTTTGTGAACTTGCATCGTTTCCATACCTGCAGCTGTTTTCGCCAACTAAGGCGCATTAGGCAATTGTATTGTGTTTGGCCCTTGTCGGCCACCGTAACAAGCAAATGCATGAACCGTACTTCTGACGGAAAACACATCTGGGCGTCTGATGCAACTCATGTTGTACAGCAATCAAATATTTTCACCTCAAAATATTTTGATTCGCCCTCTCCTTTATTTGTTACACCGTGTATTAAGGTCTTCACTTCTCCAGCTGTAGTTCCTCCTCACTGTCTTATACCTCGTGTCTGTATTCCACCTGTCTTTATGTCTTTGTGGCTACCTCGTTATTAGAGCTAAGGTTTCCGTCTGCCACCACAGTTTGAGATTTGAGTCCTTTTTCTCTCCTCCTCAGAGCCAACAGAAGTGAAGGACAGTCTTGATGACGAGCTTCCATATCCCATCATGCTCTGCACATTTTTGACTGTCACGGATGGCGAAGCGCCAGAGTCCACCCTGGGGCTTCAGAGGACAAGAGGCAGACAGAAGAGACAGATTTAAAAAGAACACAGGGGATCTCCGAGGAGACGCATGGACGTGAGTGGGGCAGTTGTTACTGTACAGAGGAAGTAATAGCCCGTGACGTTCCTCCAGGCCAACCAGTCAACCACCTCGACTACCTACAAACTGTTAGAAGACAAACACAAACTCCTCAGATTTCAGAGCGATCCAGACTAAGTTGCACCTGCAAGGGAAAAAAAACAACTAAACTGTAAATAACATTTTTTTATACGTTTTGTATCTTTTACATTTGGAGATGAAGAAGAAATCTCTTGTGACGTTTTCTCTTTTTTTTTTTTAAACAATTGTCCGTCTGAGGTTGTTGTGAGTGAGCTTGGTGCGAGTGTTGTTTGTTGCTTGTTCGTCGCTGAGGGAGAGATTCTGCCCCCCCCACACACACACACACAGTAGAAAACAGTCGTACTTCCTCCCTGACTAATTCCCCACATCCTCCAACGTTGTGTACAGCGACAGGGGCCCCCGGCAATAGCATCCAATGAGATTATTGAACACAGCGAGAGAAAATATCAAAGCAGCGAGAAGCAGTGATTGTACATAGAGGGTGGGATTTGATGGAAGACAAAGAGAAGTTGGGACCACACACTGGGAGGGAAGGAAGGAGTTTTCTTACTGCGTCAGTCTGCTAATGACACGGAAATCTCTTCTTTTTTTTCTGTTCTGGAGATCTTTGTTTGGAGATGGTCCCAACTGTTTTATGTCACGTAACTGTTGCATCCCAGTAAGCTGTGACTGAGTCTGCCTCCAGGAGGCGCCGCAGAAGCAGCAGTGTCTGTCTCGCAGTTGAAAAAAAAAAAAAATAAATAAATCCGAGCCCCAAAGGAGAGCGAACGCTGATGTCCTCTACGGAGAAATGGGTGCTGTTGATGTAAGTTTTAAATTCTTTATACTTTGTAATGTGTTCTCTTGGGGAAATGGAAGGTTATCATTTTTACTATTATAGAGCCACATGAAACATTCCAGAAAGAAGTTACATTTATTTCATGGCCATCTTGGAACATTTTTACAAGACCCTTTAAAAAAAAAATGTTTTCGGCATGATTGGACAAACCAAGCTCAAAATGGACCAATCAGACTCCTGTTTGTCACACGATTCTTCTCCAGATGTTTCCCCCCTCCTCTCCAGCTGCATGTTGCTGGGCAATAACTCCAACATTTTCCGCCCTATTTTAAGATTTGTTTTATTTTTTATTATTCAACTCTTCTCACTGATGGACGTGTTAAAACCACAACATTACCCATTTGATCTAATTTGGCCCCAGCCAGCGCTCTTCCAGAGGTGAGGCCTCCTGCTAGATGTCACCGCACAGGAGACGTGAAGTCACTGGTGTCGCCACTAAAAGCCTCCAAGTGGGCTGGAGATGGAGGTTGGTCAAAGCAGAAGGTGCGTTCAGGTCACAGCACAGCAGGAAATGTGCTCATAGCCCCCAGAGGGAATAAAGACATGTGATTCAATCCTTTTTTTTTCCCCTGCCCATTTCTCTTGCAATGATAACATGCAGTGGGTCATAAAAAACTGTTGCGGTCGCAGAATGTGTTTGTCTTTCTTTCTTTCTCTCCACACGTCCTCAAGCTAAACCTTGAAAATTGCCACAGAGCAGTAAAAGTCAGTGAACAGGCCTGATGATTTAAAGCGCATGGAACAAAAGTGATGTATATCATCACACAGAGATGCCGACGCCGCTGAAGGCAACAAACGGGGAAAGAAATCTCAACGGCGTAAAAGGAAAAAAAGAAGGGGGTGTGTGACTATGTCATCATAACAAGTCAGAAATACACATTTAACTGAAAGCACACTTCAATCATCTCTCCTCCGGCTGTTGCTCTGACATCATCTTCTGTGGAGAGGCAACTTTGTTTTTTTTCTTTTCCTGTGTTGTCGAGCAACAATTCCTGCAGGGTAACTCAACACCAGTGATTGTGACTCCTTTTCTCATCCCCCTTTTGTCCAGTGTATTTAACCTGTACATACATTAAATTTATTTTCTTGATTGCCAATTTAGTTATCATTTACGTTGCTCTTTTCAATGAAGATGTTTTTCTGTCCTTTTTTTTTTTTTTTTTTTTTTTTTTTTTTTACATGAAATGTTTGTTTAGGTCTGTCAGTGCAGCAGACTGACAAGAGAGACGGAGGATGGTAACACAAATGTCTGATCCTCTTTTACGCATCTAAATTGGCCTCCCTTGTCTGCTCGTGCTTCTCCTCTCCATGGCATAACGTCGACAAATCCAAACCAGTTGAATTTGACTGAAAATTTCAGGGTGTAAATACTGAAGAAGTGTCTCAAATGATAGATTTGTCGCCTCTCTGTCAGGCTCTAAAACTGAGCTAAGAACTAAAACGGGAACTCGGACGAACCAATGTGCTCTGTGAAAGAACAAGGAGACGAAGCCAAGGGTGAAGGGACGGAAGGTTGTCTTTGTATCTGTGTGTTCATGATGGGATGTCCTCTGTTTCCCCTGTCAGCAAGTGGCAGCGCAGAACAGCACAAGCGGCTGCTCGCCTTTTCCTGCTGTTACCGTGCAAAGCGAGAGAAATGTTGGGCATAAATAAATGACTTGAACCCTTGACGGTGTCCACGCTCTGGCAAATTGAATTCGGTTGAGAAAGTTCACTCACAAAAACGCACAGAGACACGTCTGTCTTTCAACATGTGGGCTGACCGCACACACAAAGCGTCACATTTAATAAAGGAATTAAAAAAAACCTTTGGAGTAAAAATCTTGATGTCGGCGCCGATGTAAAAGGACAAGCCGGGAACAAACCTACAGGATTGGAACCTCATCTCCGCACACAAAGCATAAACTCATAGAACACTATTAAACACAGAAAAATATTAAAAGACCCGATTCTTAACTTGCAAAAGTGTTCACACAGTTCTGGCATCACAACAGAAATGAGGCTTGATGTGCACAGGAGCGAAGACGCGTTGAGGCCGCCAGCTCATCTCATGAGCTGCGGCATCTTCTCCTCGCTGTCGCTGCCGCTGCTGCTGGGTGAGGACTCTGGCAAGGCCTCGCCCAGCCTCCGCAGCTTGGCTTTGTAGTAGGTCTTCTTGTAGCGGACCGCCTGCTTCTTCTCCTTCAGCAGCTCCTGCTCCAAGGCCAGGACCTTCATCCTTCCCTCCCACTCTAGGACGTTCATCTCATCCTGCTGCTCCAACCTGGATGTGTCCAGGAAGTCTTTCTGAGCCTGTCTGTTCTCCCGCGCGCCATCTCCTGAACAGTCGAGGCTCTGGCTGGCCAGTTCGCTCGTGCCTGTGGAGGCAAAGAAGCAGCAGGTCAGTGAGGGATTTTAGATCCAGTTGCAGAAATTCATGAGGGCTTGCTTTCAGACTGACAATGATGTTTTTCAACAATGCTTTTGAAAAATAGTTATTATGAATATTTTCTTCTTCTTTTTTTATTTATTTATTTATTATTTTTTGGGGGGGTGGGGGGCTTATACCACACACACAAACTACACATTAAGTGTTGTTTCAAAAAAGAGTTTATGATTCACAATGATTCATTGTCATTACGCAAGCATAATGACATTTTGAGGAGTCTCCAGGCTTTCATACAGAAAGACACACATATATATATATATATATATATATATATATATATATATATAACAGAAATATAGCACACAAAAACAGAAATGTACATCCAATAGAGCACACACGAATAAGCACAAAAAATATAACGATATATCATTTAAAAAATAATAAGAAACTGTTTAAGATTTGTTTGAAGACACTAAAGTCCTTTTGTTTTTTAATTGCTTCTTTATGTTCGTGTTTATATGATCCCACATTAATTATTCCATAGAATAAAGATCGAGGGGACGAAAGAAGGCACCCAATGATGCAGATCGGTGCTTCTATTTTCCACCACCCCTGTTATACGCCATTACGGTAATGGCAGTACCGTAATACCTGCTAGGCCTGCATACAGACCGAGTGTAACCATGTCAGTCGAACTGTTGAATGGCTTTACCACAGTATTATGTTTAGCATTTGTGTCAGTCAATTCGTCGGCGGTTGACTTACTGAGTTCCCGGCGTCTCGTCAGGGTGCTTTGTCGCAAGCGAGGCGCCGCGGTTTCCGAAGTGTTAGCAAAATCCACGACATGTTGATGCTTCGCGTTGAGGTGGTATTTTAAACTAGAGGTGCTACGATGAAACGAGAACTCCTTCCAACACAGAGTGCATAATACTTTTTGACGGTCGACTGTTCCGTCTTGCTTTGTTTTGTACTTAAATTTCCCATCGAGAGGGCCACTGGGTCTCTCTGTTTTGAGGGACTCGTCCATCTTTGTGCCTTGCAACGACCAACCCAACCATCCGCTGCACACTTGCGCATTCGCGCCTCGCGGTAATTCCGCAGACAAACGAAAGACGCTGCCAGATCCGTTTTTTCACGGTGATTCTGAGTCATTGTGCATTTCTCATGTGTTAATTGTGTTTAAAAAAAAAAAAAGATTAATGATGAGACATTAATCTGCATTTTGTTTATCTAGTCAAAACATAGAATGAATATAGAAACTGGCACTTCCCAGGCACAGTGAACATAGCACCACTATTGTCACATGGGGTGGATCTTCCAATACAATTACAGTGTAACTTCTGGAAACCAATGAGCTTCCGGGAAAACAGGAACATGCCCTGATTGGTTACAATTTACGGAAGCCTGAACGAAACGCGTGTTAGGACGATTGTGTATGAAAACAACTGCATCAAAATACATTATAAACAAGACAAAGCATCGTTTCAGTACCAGTGTATGTGTAAAGTAAACTGCGCGCCATAGAATACATGCTCTGATAGAGTTGTGTTGATGACACACGCTTATTGTCACAACACGTTGTCTTCTAATCTGCTCACGTTGCTTACGAAAAGCTAATGCTAACTGATGTCTGCACACAGTCGCATGTCAACATTGCTACCTGGCTTTTAAGCTCTGTGACTCGCCCATCAGAAACCAAACCAACGCTTTCCAGACTCCAACCATAGGTGTCTCTTCGGTAAAATTGCCTCTGAGTGATGGAGACGGCAGCGCTGTTGGCTCCTGTCACAGCTCTGGAGTTTCTCCAGGAGATCTTTCTGCTCTCAGGTGAGTGGGTGGCAGCAGAAGGCACTACCTTCTTAGGTTTCTGGGGTTTCTGTTTGTTTTTAGGGGTTGTTGATTCTACATAACATCCTCTATTTCTCCTATCTGTTACCTTGGCCTCGCTACATTTGTATCGCTGCCTTCCAACACTATAACACTATAACGTTAGGCAACTTAACACAACCGCTGAAACGATTTGTGACTCCATTAGTGTCAAAATTAGCAAAAATAAAATGTCTAAGAAATGTATAAAGATATAGACATTTGTTTACATTGCAGGGTCAGTGCACGTTATAAAAAATTATTGAAAAGAAAAGACACATCTCAGATAGATGTAATCGTGGGATGAAATGACAAGGAGGAGTTGAATATTCTTCTTATTGTCCGTCCCATTTAATGAATAAAACCCTCAATATTGTAAAAACAACAAATGAGAGTAAAGTTCTTGTGATTGTGTCGCAGGTGATGGTCCGCTCCTGACCGTGTACAGTCTTCAGCCTCGTCCTAAGAGGTGTTCCTCACTCAGCATCCTCCAACACTACAGAATTCATGGGATCAGACCGAGATGCAAGGCTGCTCTCTCATCTCAAGCCTTCACCTCTGGAACCTGCAGTGTGGCGGCAAATGGTGTGCAGCAAGTTATTCCCGCATCCTAATCATTCAAACCTATTTTCTTCTATATTTTTCATTTCTCACATGCACTGGGGGATGTTTACCAATTGTGTGGATGGAATCACATGGACCAGCAGTTGGGTGCTAGCATCTCTCTATGTTTTTTTGTAATTGATGTTACTGTATATATGATTACCTTGTCTCCTCTGTCCCCCAGGGTTGAGCTCCTCCAGGCAGCCCGACTCCTATGACCTGGCCGTGTTTGGAGGCAAGGCTGTGAGGTTGGTGCGACTCCATGTGGATCTTGAACATGGTAAACCTGTGCATTTGGAGACTCTGGGTCCCCTCGTGGAGCTTCACGACCGGGCCCTGGATGTGCGTTGGCTCTCGGGAGACCAGTGCTCGCTGCTCTGTGTGGCCGCAGCCCACAATAGCGCTCTCCTCCTGGATGCCACGACAGGAAACGTCTTGGTTCAGCGCTCCTGTGTGGAGGGATGTTTGCTCTACTCTGCTCTGCTCGTGCTGCACAGTTCCTGGGGAGATACCGTGTTGGTCGGCGGAACTGTTTTCAATCAGCTGGTTCTCTGGAAGCCCAGCGAGGTGGATATGCAGACAAATTCCTCTGATAAAGCTCCAGTTGAGCGACGGTTGCTGGGTCACACCGGAGTCATCTTCAGCATTTCGTACCTGCAGCCAAAGGGATTGCTGGCTTCAGCCTCCGATGACCGCAGCGTCAGGCTGTGGGAGGTTGGTGCTCTAGGTGGTGCCGGAGGAACCTGTGGTCATGCAAACCCAACCTGCGTACGGGTCCTGTACGGTCACCAGGCCAGAGTCTTCTCCGTCTGCCTCTTCCCAGAAAACGTGTTCAGCGCTGGGGAGGACGGAGCATGTTTAGTCTGGGACTGGGCCTCTGAAGGCAAGGTGGTCCGTACCTTAAAGGGACATAGAGCAGGAGGGGTTCGCGCGCTCGCTGTCAGCGAGGGAGCGGGAGGTGAGGAGCGATGGGTGGCTACTGGGGGGGCTGACGGAGGAGTGAGGCTGTGGAAGGTGGAAGGGGCCGAGGGACGGAAGGAGAGGACAGAAGAGTCATTGACGGGGAAGCTGGTAGACCTGAGACTTCCGAGTCACGTCGTGCCTAAAGTGGTCTGCAGAGCAGGAAGAGAAGACGAGCATGAAAGCTGGAGCCAGAGTAGGTTTGTCGTGTGTAACGAACTAGGACACGTTTACCAGTTCGGCCAGGGCAAGTGGGAAATGATCTTTCAGTGTACCTTGGAATTACAGTCCTACTGTATGATGGAAACGACAACCGTCACAATCCAAGACTCGACACATAAAGTGAATTTGTGCGCTCTGGGAAACATCGGCGGCTTCGTTCACGTCTTCTCCATATCTCAGCCACAGTTCGGGCAGGTACTCATGACCGGGTCGGGCAAGATCCACAGCCTCGTTTGGCAAGAAGCAGGAGGAGACGTGTATTTGCTGGCATCGGGCGCTGAAGGACTCGTCTTTCGCTGGCTCATAAAGGTCAACCTTGATGGAAACTCCTCCATGGTTCTCAGCGTGGGTACCCGTCGCCCGTTTTTACTTCCTCCCTGTGCCAAACGCTGGTTGACTGCTGCAGTACCCATCCTCACCACATCCCAGGGGGCCCTGTGGGTGTGTGGGGACAGACGGGGTTCCCTGCTTTTATATCAGGATGGGGGACGACGGGGGCGAGACTTGCAAGACGGCCTAGAGAGGCCTAAAGACTCGCCACTGCCTCCACTGAGTCGCCTCTTTGGGGTGCATGGAAAACAGGGCGTGACCTCAGTGCGCAAACACAAAGGCCTGCTGTACAGCACGGGCAGGGACGGCTGCGTGAGGGTCCTCAGGGTTTGCCAAACGCGTGAGCGACTCGAAGAAAAGTCTGCTGCGGAAAACACAGCCGGACTTCACCTGGAGGTTCTCAGAGTCCAGCGGGCCTGCAAAGGCATGGAGTGGCTCGAGGGGGTCTTGTTCCTTGAACCAGATGCTCCAGCTGAGGAGGAGGAGGAAGAAGAAGAGGAGGAAGAGGCGGAGGATGCTGGAGACGTATTTTATATCCATCATAAGACCGAAAAACAGAGTCTGGTAGAAAAAGAGTCGGGGGGCTCTGACGAAGAGGCAGAAAAGAAGGAGAGCACGGCGAGAGAAGCCCGGTTTGTGATACTGGGTTTTCAGGGGGTCCACTTTGTGGTCTGGGACCCGTTGAGGCAGGAGAGGCTGCTGGCGGTGCCCTGTGGCGGCGGCCACCGCTCCTGGACCCTCTGGCCGTCCCGTGAAGGGGTGTGGCGGGGCCACGGGGCCGTGGTCTTCATCAAACAAGGGTCCATCTTGGCCTCGCAGCCCCTCCAAGAGGCAACCAGATCAGCCGGGGAGGTCCAAAGCGCCGGCGGGTTGAGCCTGAGGGAGGGCGTCCACGGCAGGGGCATCGGGTGCGTGTGCAGGCTGGGAGGGTGGGCGGCGTCAGCCGGGGTCGCAGGTCACCGCCGGCGGGCCGTGGGAGGTGGCGGTGACGGGCGGCGAGGACACAAGCCTGGCCGTCATCGCCGTTCACCCCGGCACGGGCGCCGTCAGCGTCCTCTCCGTCATCACCGACCACATCTCCAGCGTCCGCACGCTGGCGGCCGCAGCCACCCGGCAGGACCCCCCGTGGATGCTCTCCGCACTGCTGGTGTCTGCAGGCGGGCGGGCCCAGATGCAGTGTTACCGGCTGCAGGTCGGCTGGGACAGGCAGAGGCGGGCGCCCTCCTGCCAGGTGATCCAGGTGGCTGCTCACCGATTGGACGAGCGATGGGAGAGGAGGCGGAACCGCCACAAGACGGTGAAAATGGACCCGGAGACGAGGCAAGTTGTGTCTGTGTGTGTGTCTGTGTGTGAGTCCTCACCTTGTCATTTAACTTCACGTCGCCGTTGTGTATATTTTCAGGTACATGTGCATAACGGTGCTCGATGAAAAGCCAGACTGTGTTCTTCTGGCTCTGGCCTGCAGCGACGGAGCTCTCAGGTCCGTCAAAGTTTCACTGCTTTGGAAAGAATTTTTGACAG